>JAMLFY010000011.1:5628727-5829154 GCA_030441495.1 Dalbergia oliveri
TCTTGTTGAGGATGAATCGTCTAAGGATGTCATCATTGAAGAAGATGATGATCCCATGAGTTATGACGAGGCACTACAGGAATGTTGATGCTCAGGAATGGCTTGAGGCTATGAATCGTGAAATGGATTCTTTGTATCCAACTCAGTTGGTCTCTGTTGAGATGCACCAAAGGGGTAGACCTTGTGGGTGTAGTGGATCTACAAGAGAAAGAGAGGATCGGACGGGAAGGTTGAAACCTTCAAAGCTAGATTGGTGGAAGGGTACACCCAATAGAAGGTGTGGATTATGAAGAAACCTTTCGCGTAGCCATGCTCAAGTCCATCACGGATTCTGCTTAGCTATTCAGCAAATCTTGATTATGAGATTTGGCAAATGGATGTCAAAACTGCTTTTCTAAATGGAAATTTGGAAGAGGATATCTATATGCAGCAACCAAAAGGGTTCATAGCCAAAGGGCAAGAAAACTTGGTATGCAAGTTGCAAAGGTCCATTTATGGACTTAAGCAGCGTCCAGTCATGGAACATAAGGTTTGATCAAGCCATTAAGTCTTATGGTTTTGAAAAGTCCTAATAAGCCGTGTGTGTATAAAAGGATCCAAGGAAAAACAGATTATCTTTCTGGTACTTTATGTGGATGATATACTCCTTATCGGAAATGATAAAGAGGTATTATTAGGCATAAAGACCTGGCTAAGCAAGCATTTTGATATGAAGGACCTAGGGGAAGCCAATTATATTCTTGGTATTAAGCTCTTGCGAGAGCGGAAGAATAGGGTATTGGCATTATCTCAGGCTAATTACATCGACAAAATACTTGCCAGGTTAAGCATGGAGAATTCCAAGAAGGGATTCCCTTCAGGCATGGGATTCATCTCTCTGGAGCATCTCCTAAAACTCCTAAGAGAGAACGCATGAGTAGGATACCTTACGCTCGCAGTGAGGTAGCCTTATGTATGCTATGCTGTGCACAAGACCGGTGCTGCTGCGTGGGAGTAGTAAGTCGGTACCAATCTAATCCTGGAGAAGAACATCGATAGCGGTAAAACATATCTCAAGTACCTTAGGAGAACGAGAGATTATATGTTGGTCTATTCTAGTGGGAGTCTTGAAACCATTGGTTCACAACTCAGAATTTCCCAAGGAGACATTGACTCAAGAAAATCCACCTGGGTATGTGTTCACTCTTAATGGTGGGGCCATTTGTTGGAGGAGTGTCAAACAATCATGTGTGGTGACTCTACCAGGCGGCAGGGCTCGGTGTGTAGGTCCTTCTGCGGCGGGGCTGCAAAGGAAGCCGCATGGTTAAAGAAGTTCCTAACGGATCTTCAAGTGATACCAGTGTTAGTCGTCCCATCACACTTCCTGTGATCAACAGTGGGCGTGACACAGTCCAAGGAACCAAGGTGTCACAAAAGACAAAAGCACATAGAGAGGAAGTACAGCTTGATCAGGAGATATAATTGAAAGAGGAGATACGTGGTAGTGGAGATAGCATCGGACAGAACCTTTGCTGACCCTTTTACTAAGAGTTTGCCTGAACGTGTGTCGAGGGCATGTTACATCTATGGGTCTTAGGAGGATTCAGATTTGCTATAGCTTTAGGAAGTTGTTATTTCACTTTGTTATTTTGTGCCTTTTGAGCAAGACATTATGACATTGTATTTTTTCTCGAATGTTATAAATGAGGTATTATTCATTTATTCCGCACACTATTTACAAACCCGAAGGTCCGGATCAATTGTGAAGTATATGATCATATGGATACGTTCATGGAGGACATGGTTCATAGGTTTCACAATTGATGAATAGGTTCACGCTATTAAATAAAGTTGGGCATTTTTTTTAGGCTGCAATATTTATGAGATGATTTTGTCCGAATCATTTTAAATATTGGTGTGAGTTAATACTTTTACATTGAATGGATCAAGGAGAGGATTTGATTAAAGTTGTTCTTATATCATAAGGAATCAAATCTCAGATAACTATAGTTATGTAGTTGCTCTAATCCTGAGTTTATTTTAAATAGGTAGTCGAATAGTTTTCATTCTTTGATTTTACCAACGGGTGAGGTTCGATCTATTGATGGCCAATAACTCGGTATTTTGGGATTGAAACTATTTGGTTATTGGTGTTTATGAGTAAAAACCATGGAATTTATAGGAAATGTCCCCTTGATATGTTTCGGTACTTGGATATTGAAGACACTGGCCAGTGCATGTAATCCATTAGAGAAACTATCACGGTAAATAAATAATTGATTGGGTCACGGAACTAGTCAATCAATTATAGACATTCTATAAAGGGCGATGCATATTCATGTTATAAATGTTATTATTCTTGGAGTTCACGTTTCGGCTTTAGTGGAGTAGCATGAATTAGATAATCTTCTGTAGATTCTAGGAGCCTTGATAGATGACAAATGGTAGATCCCAGGCTAGCTTGAGATAAGGGATGGGGTATGTCTCGATGATGATGGCTTATGGGATACATGGTCTTGGGTTTATGAACTTAAATTTGTATCTTAAAGAGCAAGTGGGAGATTGTTGGGTTATATGCCTTTAGTTACTTATCAAATAAGCTTTAGTGAATTAAAGCCCAGAGAACGATATGGCCCATGTGGCTTAGGGTTAGGTCTTGGACTTCACAGCATATATAAACTAATCTTTTCACCCTTGTGCCTCACTAAGTGTTTTTCATCGGAGAACGGACACCCTGAGGCGGGCGTTAATCATCTTGAACGGTTGCCCGGCACAGCCGTCAGACCCTCGAGAGATAGTCTTGGAAAGTCTTTCGAAAGAGCGGGATCCTCCAAATTGTGAAGCTCGGTTCGCTGCGTCCTTCAGGTAATCAAAACAATGAAGGTTCTATTTTCCTACGTCGCGTCGGTAAAATAACTTGATTTATCTTGATAATCCTTACAATGATACTCGGCAAACGTATTTTTAAGAAATTATACTTTAATATAAAAAGAAATTATAGCTATGATCATGTAAAGTTACCAGTATTTATCATATTTAAACAGCATAAGAAATTATACTTTAATATAAAAAGAAATTATAGCTATGATCATGTAAAGTTACCAGTATTTATCATATTTTAAACAGCATAGATCGAACATGCTTACATAGTGACACCTTTTGTGTTGTATGCTTGTATTCTCATTTTTGAACAATTTATCTATCTACTTTATTCTGGATTCAATAATCTCAACGATAACATTAAACATTATATCAATAATTTTTCTAACTCAAAATATAATTCTTTGGAGGAGTACAATACTTCCTCTAAAAAGAAAAGAATAAATTTGGTGTTATACTGTTATATAAAATAAATGTTACTCCCTCAATTCCATATTAATAGTTGCTCTTAAAAAAAGTGTAATTTTGATCATAAAAGTCAATGTATTTGACTATAATTTGTAGCCAAATACATTCACCTTTCAATATATTAAAATTTGCATAATTTCTTAAAGTAATTATTAATATGAAATAGAGGTCATATTTTTGCATGTTAAAATTAAATATTGAAGGTAAACATTATCGAGAGGCCCAAAATTAGTGACAATAGATGGAGGTATTGTGTCTTCATATGATATCCATTTTACCATAAACTTTTTAATACTCAAATAATATATGTTTCTTAATTGAATATACAAATTAAATAATATTATTCACAACAAAAGTGTAAAATTATGCCAAGAGTTAATTTATCAAAACGCGCAATCATTTAACAGCGATTATATAGTAATTAAAGAAGATTGAAAGGAATAATGATACTAGCTAGCATGGAGCTTGGGAAAAATTGCTTAGAATGGTTAAGCAGCGAAGAAGACTGATAGATGGAATCAATTTGCAAACAACTAAAGCAGATGAAATACGTTTGGACAGTATGTAGGGACATATGCTCCTTGAACCATTAATGGTGTCACATGAAATACTATAGTACTGTTGAGAGAGTAAAGGAACTGAATTTTTCTTTCCACACACAAATCATGTGGCCTACGTCTTACCAACTGGGCTATGCCTCGTTTGCATTGTTATCATTATTTCTTCTGAGTTTGCATTGTAATATTTGATCTTATATGCTTTCTTTCCTTTTTAGAATATATGTCTTCCTTCAAGAATGAAGTCATTTTATTCAAAATATATGTCAATTTTGTATTTCAATAAAGTAATTTTTTGTTTTAATAGTACCCCTGAATAATTAATGAACATTAGTGTAATATTTCATTTTTTAACCATTGATATACTTCATAATTAATGATTATTAGGATATATCATTATTTTACATAAAGAAACACTCTATTATTTTATTATTTATTATTTTTCTTAATAGCTATATTTATCCAAATTTAACAAAATATTTATAAAGGAGTACCTTTACACTTAAAGTTCTACGACTCTACCAATTGAGGTCTTGAAAGACCCATGTGTTTTGTTTCTAATTTGAGGGACAGTAGGAGGTGGAACACCCACAGCCTTTTTGTCTAAGGGCAGCGCAACCTAAAATTTTCAGACAGTGATGGTTAACTCCAAGGACAACTGCCCATGTAGCCAGTCCACACTCTATTGCTCCACGTTACACGAAACATCGGTCCCATATCCAAGCCGAGAGAGGGCTCAACATATCCATATGTTTATATGAGAAATACTGAGATGCATCAAAGAACAATAGAAAACGTTAACTGATTTTGTTATTAATTGACATGTAAATTTTATGATATATTATTATTTTTCACTTTTCTATAGTTTAATATAATAGTTGATATAATTAATAAATAAAACAAATATTTTATTTCACTCTAAGAACATATAAAAATTTATTGTGTTTATATACATATAAGTGTATAATAATTCATTGTATCCAAACACATTTAGCATGATGATTATATCCAGGAATGAGTGGAAATCGGTTAGATTGCTTGTCAGAAATCTATGGCCTAACCTATATTTAGTCCGGTCTCCACTAAGGTTTATTTATAAATCTGTTTACCTTAGGAGGCATACCTATTCTCAATATTTAGAAGTAAGCTTTCCCTTTGGACCTATTTAAGGCTCTCGCCTATTAGCCATTAAACATCTAAATTACATACTTTATAAACATGTTCCAGATTACACTATGCTTAGGTCTAAACGAAAATCTATAACAAGCCATAGGACAGGCTTGGGCTAAAGAGCTACACCACAAGCCTGACCTGTCAAGAGTACAGTCTAACTGACCTAACTTAATTTTATCCCTACCCATGAGTCAAAGGGGTCGTGATCAGGATAAAAGGTAATAACGCGAGTGCAACAAAACACATTCACGACACAATTATTAATTTGTTAAGACATAAAACTGCTGCAGTATTCAAATTGATTGAATAAAACAATGGCTTTCGGAATCCAGTTCCAGAGACAAGAACACTACTCTATTCATTTCAATTATATAGAATAGTAGGCAACTTGGTAACCTCCTCCATAAGAACATAAAGGTAAATTACATATCACTGAGTGTCTCATTGAAAATCACATCACGGCTTCAAGCAAACTGATTTGGAAGCATCCAGATGGTTTAGGCGACAGGTTCCAAGAAGAAACTCTGGGAGCTCTTCCCGTGTGTTCCCCTTAGCAAGACATAGTAGCATCAAGACATTAGAGAAAAATAAAAATTTGTTCAAAATGAAAATGACATTTGTCATTGGTTTTTTTTTTTTTTAAAATAAAAAATGAAAACAACAAAGCATGCATGGATATAAGTGTACACTTGTTTTTTCCTTTTTGTCTATTGTATCATATCTACATCTTGGTCCAAACTGAAATCGCAATTACACCTAATTCTAACATTTTTTTGCCAAAAAAATTAAAATGAAAAAGAAATGATTGTTATTTTTCACCTGTATTAAAAATGCCATCTCAATAACCAGATGGTTGAGGTACCCAAGGACAAGACTCACAACACCTCTCGCAACAGTTGATGATCCAATATCAACCCCAAGCTGAAATGGATTGGATGCCATCATTTCAACATAAGCATTCAATGTAACAATGATTGAGAGTTCAATATGTGATGCATGCATCCCACAAGTTTTTACATATACTAACTATAACTAGTTAAAATGATATCATGATGCACTTTATCATTGATATAATCAGATGGTATTAATTCCCATGATAATATCAATTAATTATTAATGCATAATTTACCTCCAAATAGTTCTTCCCTTGGAAATAGTTGATTTCCAGTGCTTGACCAATTAGGCATGCCTTCTTTCCCACACTCTGTTTTACTATCCATGATCCCTGAAATAGGATTTTCAATACTTTGAAAGTTTCAATCAATCGACTATGGGGAAAAAATAACCCTTACATTTTGGCTCTTAACATGGGGTGTAGATGAATTATGAATAACTGAATATAATCATCAGGGATCTGAGATTCTAATGTAGAGAGCAACACTTTGAATTGAACAATTAGGTGAAATCAAATCAACCACTGAACCTAAGAAGAAAATATAGAACATTCACATGAAGAAAAAAAAAATGAAAGTTCTCAAAATCTAAATAGGCCAGGATTGTTTAAGGGTGAAATTTGAAACAAGATGGAATAGTGAAATAGTTCATGAGGAAAATACCAACTTTTCCGCTTTACAACTAATTGGGCTGCAACCCTGAGATATTGAACCAGTGTTGACTTCTACTAACCTTAGATATATATGGTATAAGTTTGAATCTTGAATTTCTGAAGGCATCGTCACCCTTGATAAAACTCTCAAGTAAAGGAGTATCTTCCACAGGGGTAGTCATCATATAGTACAGTGCCAGGTTATATGTTGTAGAGCCTGGAACCTGGTTCATAGGAACACCCAAATTAACTATGCAAAGTTTTATGCAAGAACTACACAAACACATGAACTTAATCAACCTGAATGTTTACTATAAAGAAGAACTCAGGTCCACCCTTTGCTGCATATTTCTGCAAGTAAAAACCTCATCAAATTGATTTATCTTCTCAATATATTAACCGTAAACTGATAATGCAATGCCCGAATATTATCAAAGTTGAAAAGCATAGGAAAAGACCAACCTGCACAATGCTCCCAGGACGGCTGCCAAGATCATCTTCCCTTTTGTCAGACCTCAGCCAGTCGGCACCAACCATTTGCATCAAGGTTCCCTTTGCCTTAACCTGGTGATAAATAACCCCCAAAAAGAATAAATTTGTAAGATACAAAATGAAGCCTAACCTGTACTTTCAACTTTCATTAGAAAGGTTGTTTGCTTGCTTGGGAAGACTAGCAACTATGTCAATGGCAAAACCATACATGTAAACAAACTGCACATGTGGTTACGTATGCAGTTAGTATCTTTAATCAAAGCATCCATGCCAAGTTAATAAAGGTAGCACCTGATTGGCCCATGAAATGGTACAGAAGTAACCAAGAATGGAAGAAGATGAAACATATACAAGCAGAAGTGGACCCCTTATGCATCAAACAACCAAAATAGGTTTTCCTTATTGTCTCTAATAATATTGCTACTTGAGTTTCTGCCTATACCTTTTGGCGGTCTTCGAGATAATTTCCTCCACGAATCAGGAAAGTAGAAGGATCTGCTGCTGTCCAACTGCAGGGTAATGTACAAGTAGGATCTTTTGGAAGAGTGGATCCATAGGAGCATGAGATACTTTCTTCCCTGACCATCTCATGCAAGTCCACATAACCCCTCTTCTGAACTGCAGAGTATTGTCTCTAGCATTGTTAGTTATAGAAGAAATAAAATCATAGATAATCCTGATATGCCCTAAATGTTAATCTTATCACCTGCAAGATCATGCAATTTTTTCACGAAATTAGCTGCAGTTGATAACTTCATTTGGATGTCCTGAAATTATCAAATTGACAAGAGAAAAATGCCAAGTTTAACTTCATTCCCAAATGAAAAATGATAAAAGCCCGACATGCTTTATAAGGTTAGGGTAAAAATATACTCAGATGCAAGCCTGCCTTACAGTGGTGAACACACTCACAGTAAGTACCTAGTGAGTCTTGAAAATAAAATAAAAATGCAAAATTTCTAGACTAAGATTATATATAAATGAAAACCATCTGTGAACATATAAAAAAGTGGAAGCATGCAATGACCAATAATGAAAGAAAACACTGTTAAACAACCTCAAAAAGTAAGTGGCCATCAGGAAATTCTTTGTACTGTTAATTACTTCTTAGTGAATGAATAAACAAGACTAACAATCTAAAAGGACCATGAATTCAGTTTTTCTTTCATTACATTTTTGGGGTGACATATAGTTTAAGGAGAGGGAAGGTGGCTCTTTTACAAAGATGCAATATGATATGCAGTTGAGCCAGCCCTTACTGCTAGGATCATGAATTCTTGATTATCTGATTGTTCACACTTAGGAGTTCATATACACAAAATTTCTGAAGAAAACATATGCTGCATCTTGTGTGATTGTTCTTTCACCAAGATAAACATGATAGATGCCCTAAAGAACCCTGGCAATTATAGAGGCCTTCTGATTATTAGTCATAGAGGTTGAGATTTGAAAATATCTAATAAAGTTTACACTAATGTATTGAAATTGTGACCTTAAATTCTTCGCTACTCTTAATTGAAATAAAAGCAACAATTCCAAACAGCTTTTTACAGAACTCTTGTGACTAGAATCAGTCATCCATCTATTCTCTGCATCATCACTGTCTGATGGTTCTGGAACATCAAAAAACTCATCATCAGCATCATTTAGACTAACAAGGCATGCGTGCTCTGGTGGTGTTTGATCTACTCCTCCAAGTAAGCTGTCTTGGGTGTTCTCATCTCCTGCCGGTGTTTGGATATCGGAGATGATATCTGCTTCCTTCAGAGGAAGCCTGGTGTTTCTTGTCAGCTCTCCAGATGAGTTATCAGATGGAGAACAATTCACCGGCCTGGCTCTAAATAACTCCCGTAATGCTGTGAATGCAAGAAGGTTTTTATGAGTAAAATATAAATTAGAACCTTAATCTTCCAGTTGAATATAATAATGTCCAATGATACAAAATAGACGTTGGCATATAGCACTCATGTCCAATAATATAAACCTATCAATTAAAAAAAAGAGTACCAGCAACTCTCCCAAGCATATGAATGGTCATGGAATGTGCCGATGAAGATTTAAGATAGGATCTCCAGAATTTCCAGTCAATGGCAAGCATATGCTTTACAACAGATTGCTTTCCATTGTTCACTGGTGTTATAACATAACCTCCACCTACAAAAGAATGCATGTGGTCACCATCCAAATTCTCTCATCCATGGCTTTCCTATTAGCTGTCTGTCTAGCAATTTTTCTTAGGAAGTGATAATAATGAAGTCACGGAAAAACATTCAAGAATAAATGAACTATTTAAGTTCAGAATAGGATGATTCAAAACTGAGGAGTGTTATGATTTGAAGTTTCAATCACCAACATTAAGTGATATGCTACTAGATTTATCTTGAGGTAGAGTACAAAAGGAGCCTAATAATATGGACTAGAAATGTTTACTATTTCTACAGTTTAAGCATACATTACTTTTAAGGCAGGCACGGACACAGCCTTTCTGCGGTGGACACTTCTTGTGCAACACAGAATGGTAAAGAATAACTGTGACAAGGAAAACCAAAAGAAGTTATTTTCATTTTGAATGTGTTTGTACATTCAGCCAGTTTCTTCCATATATCACTACTACCATAGGTTCCATCATCTTCTCTCCTCCAATAGCGCTGCAACAAGAAATCCCTTGGTTTTGATCCCCTGTAAGGTATGATATGCAATGATTAAAACTACTGCTAGGAAAAACAGGTAGGATGATGCCTTAAAACAAGTAGTGGCACATGATCAGCACTTAAGGCTTGAGTTTTACCAAGGCAACCAATCACTATACAGTTGTTTGTGAATAATGTCAGTGTGACCATCCAGGTGCTCAACCACACTGCCCTTTTGGAAACAGAAATCCCATCTGCAAGGCAAAAAATACTGGTCGTAGCAACAAACTCAATAGTATTATAATGCAACTTGTAAGAACAACCATGGCCTATAAAAAATGCACTTGTCAACTAGCTATAAACTATCTGACTACAATTTTTATTTGGAGTCAATTAATCTTTACTTAATGGGGTTGACCAATGTTCCTGCACGCTATTCTTGATTTCTTTCAAACAAAACATCCAATAAGAAGATATGTCCTTGCCAAAGAAAAATAAGAAAATATTTAAATTCGACCGCTGGAATATCACATGCACTAATGGACTTACGCTGATCTTGAAGGACCAAGTGACATAAGGGTCTGGAAAATGGCTTCTGAAGTTCCATCGACCACACCAACAGCCATTATTGCTGGGTGATCATTCCACCTCTGGACATGTGACCATATGCAAAAATTCAAAATTTCTATCATAAATATTGTTGAAAAACATTAGAGAATCCTACACGAGTGGAGAGGGTTCGTGTGAGAGAGACATGTAGACAACAATACAAAAAGGCGGTTGGTTGAAGCATAATGAGAGATACTGATTACCCTCAGCCTACACCTCAATATAAGTCAAAAGTTGGAGCAATATTACAAGCATATTATGTGAATGAAACAGCTCTCATGTGAGCTCAGATTCAGAATCAATCCTGTATGAATCACCCTTGACTTAGGGTCAATACTCCCTCACTAGTTTTCTATCCAGTGAACACATATAAATAAACTTTTTCTGAACAGAGATCCTACTGACCTTCCCACGTGAACCCCTTTCTTTCGCTTCCTTGAATAGTCGTAAACCTGCATTGCACCCACAAAAATGTATGTGCAGATTTGAGCCCTTTAGAATGACATAATTTTCTTTTAGAAAGCTCAAACAACGCAGACATAATATTTACCATTTTGGCAACCAAAGATTGTCCAAGGTGAAGGAGCAACAACATCAGAAGAACCAAGAGTCCAATCTACAGAATTAGAGTGACTTGTACTGGCAAGCCCACATAGTCTGCAAGCACAGCATCGTGAGAATAATCAACGGCAAAAAGAAAGAAGCAAAAATAGTTGTTAATTCAGATGAATCAAAAAGGTTTCAGTTGCAAAGAACAAACTGTTTTGCACAGCACAGCAGATGAAAATCTAAGCTACTATACCTGAACGAGTGCCATCTCCTCTTAGAACAAGTTACAGCGTTATCTCGGATAATATGAGGGGTACCCTGCACAGTGCACACACAATTCATAACAAGAGTATCTTTCTTGAACAAAAACAGCCCTAAGATCAAGTCCACTTGTAGACATACCTTCAAAGACGCTTCCTGAATGGAGTGAATCCAACTTGCTGCTTCTTCAGGACAGCTTGCTCCTAACTAAAACAATAAACATTCACCCTTTGTAATTCTACAATGTACTGTACTTTCAAATAATTAAAATGCCACTAACAGCAAAAGGGGCTTGGTTTCTTATGCATGTTATCTCAAGTTCAAGTCATATGTATGTTAAACACCACTTGGAGAGCCCTTAAGTATGAGCTTGACTGAAACTCTAACAAGATTAGTGAGGTGAGCATATCTATGGTCACACACAAAACAACAATAACAACTAGGATTTGTTTGGTTTAAGTTTTCATTTCAATTTTAGGTTTTTAGTTTTAAGGATTTTATGAAGGAAATCCTGAAAATTGAAAATGAAAATTGAAAATTGAGATTTGTAGTTTTAAAATTTTCAGTATTTAACTTCAAAATCTGAAAAAAGTGAAAATGAAAAATAAAAACTCAAATTAAACAGGTCCTAAGTCTTTTCCTACTAAATGGGGTAAGCTAAATGAATCAAACATGTATCATAAACCATTTCTATAGATAAGCAATTAACTTCTTGGACTTACTTTGATGCACTGAAAGTATATAACACTTCTACACCCATCCAATCATGTAATGGTTAATTCTCACAACCACTACTTAAAAGGTCATGTGTTGCAATTGTTCGTATCAAAATTAAACTTTAAATCTAATTCCTTTTAATGGTTTCGTTTATAATTTGTCATGGTCTCCTTATCCCTCTGCTTATGGTGCTACCCTCCATCGAAATTGTTTAAAAAAATTGAGAATGTGTATGAGACTATGAGTGAGTCAGTCACTCACCTTTAGTTGATCGCTGTGATTGGAAGTGCTGTAAAGGGTGAAAATGAAGAACACCTGAACAAAAAGAGAACACAAAAAAAAAAAAAAAATCAGATGAAAAACAATGAATCAACATGACAAGAATAAAAGGAGAGAGTGGGGTACTTTGCGGTTAATAGTCTCCCTGCCGTTATCGACAACGCGGACGCAGGAATCAAGAAAAGCACTTCTGAGAGGAAGAAGCTGGTTGCTGTTGTCGCTGCTGTTGGAAAGAGAGGCAGAAGAAGAAGGAGGAGGGGACTTGAAAGTGCGAAGATGGTGACCTCGGAGAACGAAGTATCTCTTCTTGGAGAATTGAAGGCCCAAACGGTTGCAGCGTATCAGATACAACCACCCTTCCATCATAATACTACTACTACTTCCACTTCCATCATCATCACTTGCACTTCCTGGTTCGATGCTACCCATAATATTCTCTTTTTCAACTCACAAGACAACCTTAGGATGTGTTGTGTTGTTTTTTGTTGTTGTTATGTTAGTATTAGCTGCTCTACTTTGGAATCACCGGCAGGATGGGTGAAGAAGGAAACAACAATGCATGGAATCATTCTAATGTCATCAAAAGAGCTCTGTGTCTGTGTCTGAATTTGGTCCTTCCTCACCATATACTGACAAAGATTGCGTCACAAGTCTTGCAACATATTACTTCACTTTACTACGACGTACCCTTTTTTACCTTTTATTTTAGTATTTTTTTTTTCAAATTAGGTGATATCAAATCAACTCGTTTTCTCTTCTTCTTTTATTCCTACTTTCTTTGCCTTTCTTTTGGGTGCTCCCTTTAATATCAACGCGTTGAGTTTTGATTGGTTTTGTATTGAGTGTGTAGATGGATGGGCTTGGGCTGAACATTCCATAGAATTGGATGGTCCATTGAGAGAAGAAGAAGAAGTAAATGGTGTATTGATTGAGCCGCAAAATCCATCCAAGCCTGCTAAATTATATCATCAGGAGTATATGGGTGGTTATCTGCACTTATATTGTAAAATATTTTTATAATCTCATTCAATAAAATCATTTTATTTAGATAAGTTTTTAAATAGTAATTATGAGACCCAATTACTTTTTCTAATATTATAATATGTAATTAGATGATTATGTAAAGAAGTTAAATGCATAGAAATTAAACTCTTATCGATAAATAGATTTACGACATAATTTTTTTAATATTACCATCTAATTAAATCATTTTATATGCATAATTTTTTAAATAATGGAGTAAAAGTTAAACTTATTTTATTAATATAATAAAGTATAATTATATAACTGTGTAAAAGAATTTTATAATGCCATTGAACTTAAACTCTTTTTCAAATCTTCAATTATAGTGAAAAATAACAATTTTTTCGGAGGAAAGTAAAAAACTATGTGGTGAATTTCTTTTCTTTTTTATTTGTTCTTAAACTCTCAAGAAAGGAAATCAATTATTTTTCCATGCATCCTATTCCCTTTTCATCTTTAAATCTTTTTGTAGGTAATTAAGGAATAGATGAACCAATACATAATCGGTTGGAGTGACATATACTTCTCCCTCTAACCAGGTCTCAAGTCTAGAAGTTTAAGTCGTGGGTATAGACTAATTGGCGCGGAATAGATACACGTTATAGAATCTGAAATGCTTAAATACTATGTTGTCTTTGGTGGAAGAATATGTGTGGGAAGTCAAAGAGAATTATCATATTTCTAGAAGTTTAAATTAGAAAAATAATGAAAAACGATTATTTATTTTGATAATTAATATTTTCATTTTGATATGCTTGATTGTCAACTTTACGATGGGAACTTCACACTTGATAAGCTCATGGACGATTCTCTCCGGATTTTTCATCAAGCTAATTAGCTAAAGGCATTATTCCACCTGTCTGCCAAACCACATTGTTGCTTGAGAGCACGATTGAAGAAAAGTCAAAGATTGAGAATGTAGAACAATGAATAAAATAAGGGCAATTCGGATTTGCGCTTATAATATACCTTGGTGCAATGGTGACTGGGGTGGTCATAATAGTTGGCATGATCTAGTTGCCTAGTGAGTAGTGACCATACACAAAATCCATATGACATGACAAGAGTGAATGTTGATTAATGGCAAAGATGTGACCATATGATATCATGTGCAATTTGCATTTCAAAGGATCCTCTCAATGTCTAAGATCTGAGCTTTTGTACTGGCGGACTTAACAACAATAGATTGCATTCAAAACACTGCAATTTCTAGGGTGAAATGCAGCAGTGACTATCTATGACTAGTATTGAGAACAGTATAGTAATGAACCCCAATGATTTGATGTAGTCTAAAATCTTCACTAACACATCAAGGACAACAATTTCAAGAAAACTACATTGCCTGTGGTAAAACATATATGATTGGTACAAGAAAATTCACTGACTTACACTTACATATAGTAAACTTATTAAACAAAAAATTGATTTACACTCATCAAGGTGCCCTATGCATTGAAAGAACCCCAAAATATATAAAGTCTTAAGAAGAAAAAAAAAAAAAGAGCCTGTTCTTTTAAACAATAGAGTCCTTGTTTGGTTTCTTAGTCTCATGAGTCTCCTTTTCTTGATTGCCCATGTTTTTTCCAGCCAAAAGTGATGAGTTATCTTTATCTTTGACCTGTAAAGAATAATGGGTAAATAAATAACCAAAACATATAGAAAAACATTATGGGGTTGAGATGATGAAAAAGGTACCTGAGATGCCAATGGAGGATCCACTAGCTGTTTCTTTTTGTTATCCTGAGTGCAGAAATAAGAATACAAGCCCATCCCAAAGACAGCAACCAGTATTCCAATAATGTTCCTATAAGTGAAAGGGTCATGTAATAATGTGTAGCCAAATGCTAGAACAAAGCAAGTCTTGAGGTGGCCAAGCACTTGATAAGTTACAGGAGATGTTTTTCCTATTACTAGAAATGTGCTGAAGTTCACAGAAACAGCTATCAAACAGGACAGGATTATGAATGCCTGAAAAAAAGACAACAACAAAACATTTGAGAACATCAGTTATATTCCACATGGTGATACATGCATTTTATTGAATCCTATTATTTGATCATATATTTTTATGTGTCAATCAAGTACTACTGGCGTGATTCATGTACAAATAAATAGGAAATTCATCTACACAATTGGAGAATCAGATGAGTGCAATTCTAAATGATAATACCGTCATTTGATTCCCTAGTATGTGAATTTATGACTTATTTATACATGAATCACTCAAAAATGTCTTCAAATAACTTTTGTTTAAAAAAATATGAGGCATTAAGTAAGGATTGATGTTTGATATTACTTACCAAAACTATAGGAGAATATTTGTAGGCAAAGACATTTTTCCTGGTGAGCATCTGATCCACAAGAGGGCCTGAAACAAAAAGAATTGCTGCTTGGAATGGAGCAGACTGGTAGAGCAGTTGTGTGGAAGAGACATTAAGCTTCTTCTGTATTGTGTTGGTCAGCTGAATTGAGCACAAAGTTAAGAATCAACAACACCATAATAACTTAATTAACAACAATAACTACATGTTATTACAGCAAGAAGAGTAAGGAGGATACAATTTGGCCAACACATGTGGTTATGATGGCTAGAAGGGAAAGGATGGTTCCAACAAAATTGAGTTGAAGGTCTGTGACAGAGGCAATTCCAACTCCCACAAGTAAGAGGAAGAGAGAGAACTTTATTTTTGGCTGCACATAGTCGCAAAATAATTTAACTACACTTAATAAACAATGACCATTGTTTTGTTTATGTGAAATATCAATAGTGTTGAGTCTTTTGATTAACATTGTTACCTGAACTGCTTCTTGAGGAAAATAGTTTCTAATAATACCGTGAATGGTATGATTGCAAGTTTTGTCATCTGCAAAATGAACATTAGAAATCCATACATATGAATATTAAAAGACCATAAAACTTTGCATTTGCAGTGACCTTCATACTTTGGGCCTAATTCACTTATATTAAACATCTTATTTTCTTTGATTAAACAAATGTTGAATTGCCTTTTACCCGGTTCACACTAGGCAGTTTCTCTAACAAATACATTATATATAGATATACATCTTGAAGTTATTGCACAATATTTTGGTGTTAAAAATTATTTTTGGTTTACATTGTATTAAAGGGTTGTTTTTTCATTGGAGATATTAGGGTGTTTGGAAATCCCTAAAATTGAATTCACTGAAGAATTGTAACTCAATTCCTTGATTTGAAACTAAACTTAACCAAAGAATTGAAATCTCAAGAGAATTAATTCCAACAAAACCCCTAAAAGTAAATTACACCAAAATGGATCAAATTTGGAGTGAGAATTGAACTCCAACAAATAAAAATACTAAAATAATATTATTTAAATATAATATTTTATTTATGACTTATTAATAAAAAATAAAATAGTAAAAATAATGAAATCAATTCATTTTTAGACACATTTCAAATCAAAAAATTGAATTGAATTTTTTAATTTATTAATTTATTCAAAGTATATGAATTCAATTCAATTCTATTATGAATTCAATTTCATCTTATTAAAACATTCTAAACACTTTGTTATAGTAGTAAAAAATAAAAAATACTGAAGTAAACCTGGTAGAATCCAATGGAATTGAATCCAAGGCTCAAGTTAAGGAATCCAATGGATACACCATTTAGAATGCCGAAAAGCATCACTGTCTTCATGTCAACAGGCTTGGCCTCGAACAGATTAAGGCGTTGGGCAACATGAAGGGTGCAAAATGTGACCATCAAATGCCAACTTGTAAGCGTAGTGGCTGGCCCAAATGGGACAAAGTTAAAAAGCAAAAACAAAAACAGTTATAATGCATTTACTTTTATACATGAAGGATTATATTCTCTTTAGAATGTGTTTGGTATGGGAATAAAAATAGGATGAAAAATTTTATAAATAAATTTTATATATAATTTTATACGTATAGAGCTCGCTATAAAAAAATTTCACCAAATTTTTATCCCATACCAAATGACAAGATAATCACCAAAAGGGAAGCCAAGGTTGCTCATCAAGGCTTTGTTGCAGATGACAATGGAGACTGAGGAAGCCACTGAGAGAAACAGTGCACCAATAACACCCAATTGGAAGCTTGACATCTCCCATCTTTGCTGCGAGTATATTTTTCAAGGTTCTTAATATATGTGTGACAAAAAAAATCAAAATTTTTATCTATCAAATAACTTGATCTCAAAACTGTCATATTCATAGCAAATTAACAAACACAAAAGGAAATAATTCTTTCGATTTTTCAAGTACCGTTTTGAAAAATCTAGGAAAGGAAAAGGCAGAAAATTTGAAACCATAACAATATCATATACATCCTGGCAAAAATTATTGTCTATTTTATGTGCATTGCTTTATATATATATATATATATATATATACATAAACATTAAGTATTTTAAGAGGTTCAATTCATTGAACTCATGAATTGTGCACAAGATTAATGTCTGTATAATTGCAGAAGCTGATCTCCTATACCAATACTATTAATCCATTGTTCGTAGGAAATACATCACACTTTATAATATTATGTGATAATTTATTTTCACCACTCATGAGTTAATTAACTCTTGAGTTGTGAAATTTATAGATAATTTTAATTACAAGGAACAAACGCTATAAATTACAGAAGAAGAAACAACATGGACCTTTGCAAAGTGATCACACACAGCACAAGGAAACCAAGTTGAAGACAAGGGCAAGCCCCATATAGAACTAAACTATATATTATCATCACATCACATACCTTTATTTGAAGAATAGTGCAGAGATGGATTTAATTTGCAAAGTGTAAGGGTCTCCCAGGTCTCCAAGAAATATGATCACACCCCAATATAGTAACTCCCAGCAAGAGTAGACAAGTTAAAGGACAGGGATTGTTCCCATATAGAGCTCCAAATCTAAGCTCTATAGAGACCAAATATAGGAATTAATGCAGCTTCTGTGTGGCCTTTTAATATTTTTGATGATAAAATTGTTCGTTGATGAGTTTGTGTATGTGTAGTTTGGTTGAGTTATCGTTCTGGCGTGGCTGGTGGCTCAATTACTTAACCAAAGTTAACGGCCATTTGAAGCAAAACAAGAACAAAAACATCGCAATAACATATATAATCCTTAACATAAACATGGATATACTTCTTGGTATAGTTTTTTAATTATTATTTTTCAATTAAAGCAGCAAAACAGGCACAAGAACAGCTGAGATGTTAAAATCAAGAGGGTGTTTTTAGTCCCATTATTGGATGCACCATATTTTATATATCACAATTTCATTACCAAACACTTCTTTTTGTCTCAAGTAGCTTTCATGAAATTGTATAGTAACCGAGTCTTGGCTCGCAAGGATGGAAGGTGAGTGAAAACCAACATCTGTATTTTTTTTGGGCCAGGTTTCTGCCATTTCAAGCAAAACTCTTCAACCCCAATTCAACAGATACTTCAACCTCACTCATAATTTAATCCAAAATGAGACTTCCATTTTGTGTTTTTTTTTTTATTAAACTGCACTCCTATTTTCCAATACTGTTGGATGATATGTTCTGAAAGGAAAAGCCAAAGTGCACCAATTTTGAGATATTTTCTGGAAGTGAATTGGTACATATACAGATTCGGCTGACATGATTCGTCAATTTTATGAAGGTAGCGTGAGGTTCAAATTTGTCACTAATGGTCACTTTTTATGTCACATTTTATATGGTACGGGCTTTCCATCAAAATGTGAGGATTAGCCATTAGATGCCGCAAATTCACGTTTCAAATTCATAGAAACTTCTCAAGGCTATGTGAAAAAATTCCTATGGATATTGGAATTGAAATTTGTAATGTAGAATTTTAATAAATTGGAATGTGGAATTGGAATTCCTATGAGTGCCAATTAACAAATTGTCATACCATGTTGACTGTCACATCAGAAAATGGATTTTTCTCCAATTTTGTGCCGTGATGATTCTATGCAATGTCCATCAATTGCAAGAAAGAAAAATATTACGGAAAGAAAGTAATCGAGTTTTAGAAGGTAGTTTTTTTTAAGAAACTTGTATAATGCCTTTGGTTGTTAATTTGTTCTATCTTGCTTATTTTCGATCTTGCACAATTCAACTTTTGTAAGGTAGATTAGGATATTACAACAGTGTGTTCCAAGTGATGCTATTTGATTCTCCTTTTGAACACATTGTGTGGACACTAAAGTAATCACGCTAATTAGTTAGGCAGCCAATCTACCAAGTAGTGAGGGATCGAAAATGCTATTACACCTACGTGATTTAGAGAGCTTCATTTGATTATATAGGCTATGATGCCCTGAAGAGGAAACTAACCCTCACCCGCAAAGGATATAGGTGAAAATTTTCATTGCTTTGTTGGCTCTTGCTTCAAAATGGAAATTTTGAAACTTTTATTGAGATGGAATTAAATTGAATTATTATATTTTGAATGAGTCAGTAAATTAAAGAATCTAATTTAATTCCTTGATTTGAAATGTGTTTAAAAATAAATTAATTTAATTATTTTTACTATTTTATCGTTCATTAATAGGTTAGGAACAAAATATTATATTCAAGTAATGTTATTTTAGTATTTCATTTGTTAAAATTCAATTCTGAAACCAAATCATATTCATTTAGTCTAAAATTCTTCACTTAGTTGCTTCAAAGTATAGAATTCAATTCAATTTTAATAGAATTGAATTCAGAGTTTAGGATTTGAACCATATTCAAGTTGATTTAGTGAGGGCGATCGTGGAAGATAATATCCATAATAACATTAGGAGGTTGAAAAATTGACAAAACTACTTATGTAAATGATATATATTTCTATGTAATTTCTTTATACTTTTAAATTTCCCACTTTGTTACCCAAAAAGAAAAAAATCCCCACTTTGCATCATTTTGGTTAAACTTTTTTTTTTTTTTGAAATGGAGGTTTATGCATTGACTTTGGAAGGGTTGGGTGGAGAATCGAAAAGAATAATGATAGTCGCATGAAGTTAAATGCATGAAACAGCGCTAGAATTTATATTTGTTCTGCCATAAGAATAGTTTAATGCTTACAATGCATGATTAGTCATGCACGGTAGGACTTTTTCCCCCTTTTTCATCACAATTGGACCACGTGTTTTGTCCAAAAAATTTGTGGCATCTCGTTCGTAACATTTAACAGCGTTGGTCTGCAAATGAAAACAGTATATCTATACTTGCAATTCTACACCTTTCAGGTATCTTCTCAAGGACCATCGCAGAATTCGCCGTATAACCAATCAATACACGTCGCCAACCAATTATTTACATACCATTAGCAGGAGTTCGAGACGTGTAGAATCTCAACGGTATATATAACATATCTAGGTGTAAAAATCAATTCCTACCTCATGCCCCCAGTTTAATGTAGTTCACTTATTCACCTACGCACTGTGTAGTTTACCGTAATTAAAATAAACTACTTTTGAAACAAGGCTAAATAGCTCTAGGAATCGCTAGTGCTACCTTAGAATATGACGTTCAAATCTAAAAACACTAGCAGATTATGACTATTCCAAAGCCTTCACCATCAGGCTAGTTTTGGTTCCAAAATGAGTGCAGAAGCCATGCAGCCTTGATTTAGAGGTAACAAATAAGCCGGAATCTTGCATAAGGAGTGATTTTCTTTCCTTTCATATCTACATTCGTAAGCGCACTGTAAAGATACCTCGCACCCGAGGGAAGGAACAAATAAACAAAATCCCCCGAGTATAACACACATTGGTAAAACATGTACAACAGGGATAAGGGCCAGGGCGTCCCATATATTATTCACCCTTCATAGTACGTCGAAGTCTTTTAAGATATACCCTATCAGCATGGGTGAGGCGCTCTTGGAATTCGGCCCACTCGCTTCTGCATCTCGTTTTGACCTGAGAGTCACAAGACAAAAGCATAAACACAGTGTGATAAAAATTTTCATCAATTAGAACTCAATTAGAACGCCACAGAAAGATGCATGCAGGGATTCGACTGCAGATAACAACACATTTAGTCCCATCTAACTTTTAAGTAGATTGATGTTGAACTGAATGTAGAACAAAGCCAACTGTGCAGTAGTGAATGCAAAGAATTGTACAAGTGGCAATATTTCCATGTGAAATATACATACCGCATCCTGTGGATCTTTTCCAGCATCAGCTTCTCCCTGAAAATTTTATTTATATATCTCAGAAAATTTGTTTTTAAAGTTTGAAAGCAATAATTCCCACAGGAGGAAATGAAGTAAAACCCTGCTCAATGGACACATTAATGCACTGTTCTGGTAAGTAAAAGCTACTAGCATTGTCTTATTAACCGGGATATAAAACATGGTTGACCTTGATAAATATATGCTATCTTCTTGCACAACACTATCAATACTATATGTCAATAACCTCAATATATATTCAACATATACATAAGAAAAAAAATATGAGCATTAAGTCCAGTGGCTATCCTTTTTACACTTGTCTTTTCCTTTCATCGAAATAGAGCAACACATACCTCCCCCACCTCCCAAAATCAGAAAAGAAAGAGTAATAGGCCAAAGAAAATAGCCACACTAAATTTTAAATCTAATCAACAAAGGAAAAGCAATTATTTGCAACCAAAACCATTTGACCGGTACATTGATGTTCTAGTGCAGGAAGGGATTCATGCAGCAATATTTTACAGGGGAACTAGTCTGAACGCTTTTGAGCATGAAGAAATTTCACTACTTTATCCTAGCACTGCAATTAACATCGCAAAACTTTATCATGACAAAATGTTCGTGGCGAGATGAAATGCTAGTACAAATTTCTCTTCATGGAATCAACTTCTACAATACATACTACACTGTGCCAGGTTGGTAGATTGAAAGCACAGTCAATTTAGTATTTTCAAAGGAAATATGTGGTCCCAAATATATTGTAAGTTAGTGATGACTAACCTGATTCCCAAGAGTAGGAATTGCTTTATGAACAATCCATTGTGAATCAACTACACCAATTTTCTCATGTGCCGGCTGCAGAAACAAAACAAAAGGGTTTCAGGTTTGCAAGTTTATGCAACTCCAAAAGGTCTAAAAGATGCAACCAGAAGCGTCAAAAGGGAGAGGGAGAAGGAGAGAGAATATCCCATACAGGGGAAAAAAGTTCATGCAGTTTAATCTCCCTTTTTCACTTGCTTGTAAGAAAGGATTGGGTTTAAACTTTTTAAAGAACACAGCTAGAGATTGATCTAAAAGGATAATTAACTTAGAATTATCTGTTAACAATTAGCAAACTTTAACAGTTAATTGATGGCATCTGTAGCCAATGACTAATTGAAACATAAAAAGCCATCAACAAGGCGAATGAAATGATAACAAGTCCCAACATTAGGAAGGAATGAAAGAAATATCCACAATAGGATCCACTGACCTCTGCACATCTTCTGAGATTGAAATCCAATCCCCATCCGTGCACCAAGTCATTCTACAAGGATGTGTTTGATAAGTCCATCAAGGCCATTAAAAACTTTGAATATATCATGCAAAAGAGAAAAACTACCTGTTCATTTAGTTATGTTGCCACAAGGTTCACAACCAACAAAACACTGAAAGTTGAAATATACCTGAATCATATACCAGACACAACGCCATGCTTCCCGAGAAAAGACAGGAGCCATAATTTCCACAAATCTGAAAGAACAAGAGAAAAAATAATCATGTCAACCAAATAAAAAGGAAATAAAGTCTAGGTAAATGATGCAGCTATTAGTAACAAGTGACAATTCAATTTTGCTTCAAGAAGTGGGGAGAGCATACGCAGCACAAGGAGGCAAATGTGGATCAGTACACCAGCCTGGTTTCTCTTCCGTTAGCCTTTTCACCAACAAATAAACAAAGATGTGTTAAGAACACATGTGAAGGAATGATAAAGAGCACCTTATTATGGCAATGATTGAAGAGAAGAAGGCCAAAGGAATACTTGTGAACTTCTCTGTCACCCCTCCTCTTTGTCATCTCCCATGTCAGTCCATCATTGGGCTCAAGACCAGGTTGAGATATCTCCAAACCATGTTTTTTGACCAAGTCAATGTATCTGTTAAACAAAATGCAGTTAACAAAACTAAAAGTTGCATATGACAAATATGAGCAAAATAAACAAATGGGACAGAAAATTACTCGTCTCCATTGAAGTGTTCCAACCCAAGATCTTCATCCCAGATAAAAATATATTCATACGCTGATACAATATCTGGATGCAAAAACCTCTTAGCATACCACCTGCATAAAGTAATGTAAGAAGCACCTTGCAACAACTTGAGGAGGGCAATATTAAGTTCAACACTCCAGATGATGATCATCTATCTAATTTTATTTTATTTTTTGTTGACATAAGAAGAAAACTCATTAGATGATAAGCTGTTAGATGCATTCCTTCAGTTAAATGTAAACATAATATTTGGCTTCCCGTGGTCCAGTACCTTTTTTTAAGGGGCAACAAACCATAAAGCTTGTAAATTGCCAACCATAAGCCAGGGAGGAAATTAAGAGAGGGATGGAAGAAAACTAAAAGTACCATTTTGTTTGTTTCCTTGCACTAACATGGATGACATTCTTTGACCACTGAAATTTATCCCATTCACTAGTCCGACCATCATAATGAAAGAGCAAAATTGCAAAATCATCAGAAAACTACAGAACAATATCATAGTCAGTATTCTGAAGACAATATTAAAGGGTAAATAAATAAATTCACAATATAAGCATAGTCCATCGCTTTAACCTTTTTTATTGCAGCATCAATATTTTCTATCTGATCATAACCAACAGTGAATGTTACTAAATACTTGGGCTTTTTCTTCAGATCCTGCAGAAGTCATGGGTCATAGGGAGATTTATGAACAAGATTCTAGTAAATGTAAGTGTAATATGTTAAAACTACTCGTATCAGTAGGCAAGCTGACAAGCTTATCAACATGCATGCGTACTTGTTGCATATAGACACAATAATGAAGATAGTTGCACATCACAAGCTACTATGAGTTTGCTAGTCAAGTACCAGGGGGCATAGCTTTTATTTGTTTTCTATATCTTGTGGAACGACTATTGAAGAAGGATGAAAAACACTGCTATATATATGGCTCTTTGGTTTACCATAACACCCACACTCACTCTCCCAATCCAAAGACAACACATGCAAATTGTGTGCATCCACGCCGCGTGTGTGTGTGCGTAAGAGAGAGAGGGGAGGGAGAATGTGCAGTTTCAATTTCTGATTACCCAACTTCTGAGCCACATTTATGATGCTATATGAGAGAGAATTTACGACTACGCCACATTTTGATTTCTTTCACAGTGAGTAACTGTTACATATATTACCTCACTAGGTTGACCCCATAGTCTGCGTAAATAAAAATCAGATTCTGATACAACAATTCCTGGGGGTAATGATTCTGCTCCAAGAGGATTTGTCGGGACAAATAGCTGCAACACTAACAGTTTCAAATCAGACTTGATAATGGTTTTTCTAATTATCTTGATAAATAATATTGCGCTGAAAACCTGAAGTGGATAATATATAATAATGCCAAATGAAATCTATAGCTGCAATGCAGTGAGCGCATCAGATAAGCATGATAACTACCTTTGGTAATCTCATTGACCCAAGGAATTCCAGACGCTTGGTTCCAGAAGATTCACTAATAGCTAGAGATTTGTCTAAATCTTCGGAAAATTTGTCTATGTCGGCTATAGGTACATCAAAGGAATGTTCGGAGCCTAAAGAAAACCTAATCTGCAAATTTTAAGAAAAGAAAAGCAGAGGAAAGCAAAATTAAAAGGATGTTAAATGCCTGATGCAACACTAGAAAATTAAGGTGGCAAATATTACCTGAGATAAATGCAAGGATGGAATTGAAATACCAACAAGAAATCCAATGGTAGCTGCCACAAGTGACATGATAATAGACCTGATAGTGGTACTATCATTTAACCGTCTACTGCAACAGCAAATACTAAATAGTAAACTAACTTCAGGCATTTTGTTTGATTAGATTCGTAAAAGTTTTCATAATGACATAAACAATAATTTTTCTAAGTTAAAAACTTGTCACTTTTAAATACTTAATCAGAGTCTTAGAACACTGATTTAAAAAAAGAAAAAAGCTTCTTATTAAAACTACAAACTAATTCATACCTGCGATGCATTGTTCCCATATAGTTTGGAGTCTCCCACACGATCAAGTCAGGATATTTATCACCCGGAAAAGGCACAAATACTTATGCAAACTCTGAAGCAAATATTTCATCCTTCAACACCAAAATTGTGAACTATAGGTTAAGACACAAACAGAGTGGTGCATAGAGTGAGTGAGGTTTGCATCTGTGTGCGCATCTATCTACATACATCTGCATCTATCAGTCTCTCCATCTAATGTAAAGCAAAAGGGAAATGCTTTTTAAAAGCTATGAAGTATATGCATCCTATATTAATGCGAGAGTGTGTAAGTATCGAGTTAAGCTTATATCAAGCTGAGATGAATGTTGTTTATGTTTTAATGTTCATGTGAGAATGATGTTGTACACAGTGTCCTAAAACAGTGTACAAATAACACTTCTAACAAAATTCATGAATCATGGATGCATAGAATGTGGATAAAGCAAGAAAACAACGTTACCAGTGGACTAGCTACACATTTCAAATTCAACAAAAACCGTACGTAGCTTATAACTATATCAGGAACTTGTTATTACAGTCTTAATCATACTCATTCGATAAACCTCCACTCCGAAACTCTCCGTTGTGCATTTTTTCCGTGAGGAAAGGAAAAAGACAAATCTACTAAACCAGCTAAAATTAGATTTGAAATCACGCGAATCTAACGACGAGCGAATATTCATTCACATGGAACGCTAATATGATCTCAGAGCGATTGTGAGAATTCAAATAAAAGCGACGAAATGGAAAATAGATTCACTTACAGCTCGGTTGAGAAGCGGAGAGAAAGATCATATCGGAGGCATGAACGGAGATGGTTGAAGAGGAAAAAGAAGAAGGAGGAGGAAAATGAAGTTGGTGAATCGATCGGAGAAAAGGTAGGGTTCAAGTTTCGGGTTCTTCGTCGATCGAATGGACGCAGAGTGCGAAGGGACGCATGGAAATTGCGAATGGCTATGATGATGGTCAACTAGTTGCTGAAGAGTCTCAAACTTAAAAACCATGCTCTGCTAATTTTTTATGACGAAACAACCCCCGAACTTCAACTTCGTTTTCCAATTTTTACCCCGCATTTAGCCACTTCACTCGTGTTTCGTCCGACTTATGAAATTATATATGTGATTACTTAATCTAAAATTAAGAAAATATTATTTTAATTATTAAAATTTTAAAAAATAATTCAAATTAGCCTTATACTATTATTTTTGAGGACTAACTTGAATCGTAAAAACATTAAACTAAATCACTTTTTGAAATTTCAATACTAAAATGATATTTTCTTAATTTTAGAGGGTAAATTACATATATAATTTCAAACCAAAATAAACATTTACTTGAATATATCTTTACATACTACAAACCAAGAGTTATCAATTCAATGGTGGCAATTGGAGTGGAGTGGGGTTGAGTGGATTGATCGTAAAATGGGATGGAATGAGTTGACTTATTTTAGTTATTTAAATAAAAAATATTAATCTATTTCATTAAAAAAATAATAAGTTAACGTGCCAACCCATTTTTATTAGATTTTAGTTATTTTTATCGATCTATCCCAACCTACTGTAATTGGTCATAAAATAGAGCCAGCCAAATTTAAAAATTTCAATTCATCCTATCAAAAAATTTAGGATTGATAGGCTAAACCCGTTTGGCCCACCCTATTCAGTTCCACTATAGCTCACATGTCAATTTCATAAAGCTTTTAGATTAAAATATTCAAAATAAGTAAATAAAAAAAAAACTAAATCTCATTCTAATTGCTAGCTCTTTGTAGGTGGCTCATAGCTCATAAAGTAAATGCAGTGATGAAGACTATGTGCCTAGAAGTAATAGGTGGTGATGATTTTTTTGACTTTACCAAAAAGCAAAAATTAAAAATTAAAAAACAAAAATTTTAATAAGTTAATGACAAACAATCTATTATTTATAATTATAATACAATATTAGACTACTTCTATTATTATTTTTTATATTTTCTCTTAATTTTTAATTTTAAAATATTTTAAAGTTATATTATTATTTGGTTTCTGATTTATTTCATTTATGTTTTTCACTGTAATAACTATGTGAAATTTTCTTAAATTTATTTTAACTATTATTAATACTATTTATTTTATATTGAACTTTCATTTCTCTCATTTATATCTTTCTTAAATTTTCATCTTTCACAATCACGCATTTTTTTAACCTTTTGAAAATACCAACTAAAATGTAATAACTTTTAATGTTGACATAAGATGTATAAAATATTTTATAAATTTATAATAATATAAGATTACATGATAAACTAAAATTTCATACTTAATGTCTTTAAGAAAAACATATCCAATTCAAAAATTGAGTTAAAGTAAAGGACCAATAATCCTATATCGCCAATAAAAAGAATGAAAATATAAAGTTTTACCCAAATTAAATTGTCATCGTTATGTGATGTTCTTATTAGTTTATAACACCCGCTTTTATTTTATGACTAACATGATTTTTCTCAATGATTTCTGCAATATTCTTTAAACTGTTTGACATATATTTGTAATTAATATTTACTCATAGGAGTTTAAAATTGAACTTCCAAAGCAAATATGATTATCCTGTTATCTTAAAATTGATTTAAAGCTTGCAATTTGAATATACCAGAGTCTTCTAAGAAAATGATCTTATATCCTTGGAAAATTTTATACCTAATTTATTAATTTTGTTTGAGAATAGATGTGCTCGTGATTTTTATTTGATAAATAATATATTTAATATGAAATATTTTGAGTGATGAACTATCTCATCTACCTAAATATTTAAATAGTCAAGTGTTAGGATGACCATTTGTATAGACTAAGTTGTAAATTTATTCAAATAATGTTATTATCTATATTATTGTGTACTGGATGATCCTTACTTCTATGTTATCAAATATCATAAATATATAAATGTCATCAGAAAAATGTTCAGTTAAAGCGAGAGAGAATTGGCTTCCCATGGTAATAGAAACTAGTAAAGTCAAAATATAAATCCAAACTTTAGTACCCAGTCCTGATAGCAGTAAGGGTGAATACTAAAGCGGCATTTGTTTCAAGGTATACTAATTTATTCTAGGGAATAATTGCTTGAGAATGATTTATTTCCATATTTGTTACAAGTTCTGTAAAATCATTTCCGGATATTAATTGTTTCTAAAAATGAAATATTCTCATGTTTTAGTAACATCCTATTCGCATGTTGAATGGTGGGTATAAAATACTCCCATAGCTTGGAAATAAAAATTATTGAGTAAAAATTCTAAAATATCCCTCAATAATATTATTATTAATAATAATATGTTAAATTTGTTTAGAGTATTTGAAAATTATGATATATATTTCTAGGAATATATATTATAAAACAAATAAATTAATTTTTTTCGTACTTAAAAAATTTGGGTAATTTGACATCGGTGATCCCACCAAGTCCAAAGTAACTTAAGGCTAAAGTATTTATAGGGGACTTATGAGATCACTTATCAAAGGAATCCTTATGAGATACAAGCTCACTCCTTACCACCTATACCAACTATCATTGGCACAAATTTTAAATTTATTTCTAGAAATCTCAATAAATAATCCTAAAAATATTTGATATTAAATAAATATTTTTTTAAAACATCTAAGAATAACATCTCTAAAAATACCATTTCTAAAAATGTGATTTTTTGAAACATAATTTAAAACATTGAAATAAATACCCCACGACATACCATTTAGAGAGGCTTTGCACTCCCATAAGAAAAAAAGGATTTGTAGAAATCCTGTGCGTTGCACGGGTTCTAATCCAGTAATCAAAACAAACGAAAAGCGTTTCTACTTTTCGGCGTGAAAATATAACAATAATAATAATAGTAGCATGATGCACCTATACTATCAGAAAAGGTTTTTTTTTTTTTTCTTTCGTTAGAGTTTTCTCTCTCTTTTTTTTCGATAAAGTTTGAGGCCGTTAAATTGTTTTTTTAGAAATGACATTCCTTTAAAATAGAAAATACCAACTCTTCATTTGGATTGTAGTTACTATCCTGTACCTTTTACGATTTTTTTTCTAAAAATCAATTAGAATATATATAGTTCTATTAATATTTTCAAAATTACGAATTGTTGTAACCCCAAAATTTCATTCATCATGAGTGTGGCTAGAGGAAGTCCCAACTTATCCTAAGAAGCTTGTGATTCAGGATATTGCTTTTGAATAAATTTATACCCTTTTATAAAAAAAATTAAGATTATTTATCATAACCTTTTAATTTAAATGTAATTCAAATATTTGTCGTATTTAATTTGAAAAATACTAACATGTTTGTTCTTCCTTCGTTTCTTTCGCCTCCTTTTTAATAGTTGGTCCTATGATATGCCAGCCGGCCCAAGCCACCACATTGTTGTATTAGATGTCATCGTTGATATATATATAAAGATTGGGATCCGTTTACACCATGTAAGTCTTGGTATACTTATATTTATCAATAATTTTTTATAGATATAAAATTTTATTAGTCCAATTATTGAACTCAAAATTCTTACCTATTAAATTGAATATATCAAATTTTATACAATTTTAAAATGATTTAATATTTTATCATGCAACTTTATTTTAATGTTCTATATATTTTTGAAAATATTAGTAAATATAATTAAAATACATACATATTGCTATTGATTTTTTGAAATTTGACATGCGTAGATCGTTAATATAATATCACATAATTCAACAGTTGAATTAATTAAATTTAATTTATATGAATAGTTATTGAAGGGTGTAAATATACATGATTTACACCCATGTAAATGAATCCCTATATATATATATATATATATATATATATATATGAAAGAGAAAGCTAAGGTTATTTTGCCCAATTAGTTCTTCCTCGTTCCATTTTTAATTTGCAGGGCCTAGTTTAGAACTTTTATATTTTATTTTACATATACAACTAAATCTTGATAAAAATTGTTGTTAAAGTTCGGCCTTACAATAAGCTCCACTTGTTCTTCGGCATCATTTTTATTTTTAATTGTCTTAACAATCGTCCACCATCGAAGTTTCTCGTCTCGTTATTCTAACTAGCCAATTTAATAGTCTTTAGAAATAACAGGATAAGGAGCAGTGAATAAAATTGTATAAACAAAAACAGTTTTCATTGTACATAAATTAATAAGTTTGATGCAAATTCATGCAGAGAATCTCAATATAATATGCTTAATCAATATCAAGATTTAATTACAATTGTTTTTCTGGGGAAGATCACCTTGTGTTGCCCTTTTTAGGGAAATGAGTTAACCTAAATCTTGTTCCCTTAACAGCAAAATTGCTGACCAAATTTCCCTCTTAATTTAAAAATAAACCAGAAAAAAGAAATAATTCTTAACTTAAGGAGTAGTAAAAAAAAAACAACAACAAAGAATAATTAATCAATCATAACAATAAGATTCTCAGAATTTGGAGCAATGGTGTGGTAGACCGGTATGTTGATCCACCATAACAACCTCAGTGGCATTGTCACAGCTTGGCACATCTTGGCCCAACTTAGCTCCTGCAGCCTTGAGACCTTTTAGAGAAACTGCTGATTGAAGAGGTTCAATGATGGTAGCCTTGATGCTGGTGGCATTTTCATCCCTGGCAACAAGTCCCTAAAATCTTCCTTCATGAGTGGAACCTCAAAGTCATGTTTGTTGTGTTTAACAACATTATCCTTTGCACTAATGTGTGCCCCTGGTTCCATATGGTTTGTTGAGAAGCTTGCTTGGTTAGGGAAATTTGGGTAAAGACTAACATACCCTCTAAGGTACATCATGTCTATTAAGAACTTCTTCCATGAAGCTTGCCAACCATTTGTCTTGGACTTTGGGATTTGAACTGGGTTTGCCTTTGCATCCTCAGTGAACCTCATGTTCATGTACACATAGAACTCTCTCCAATGCTTAGGGAAGAACACTGCACCCCAACTGCATGGTAATTGGTGAAGGTAAGGTGTGTTTGGGTGAATGTGTTTGAAGAATTCAGTGGCATTCCATTTGGGCCTCTCTTTGACAACTTCAACAACCCTTGGGGTGTAAAGGGAGATTGAGGAGAGTTCAAGGAGAGAGACTTGTGGGTCATAGTGGTAAGCCATGAGTGCATATTTGATCCAAAGGTAATAGTAAGGTGAGACTTCAATGTCATCTTCAAGTAGGAGCCCAAAGTCATCATCAGAACAAGGGTACCAGCTCTTACTAAAGGCCCGGATGAGCCCACCTTGGATGATCCTCCTTGAGGGTTTTGGGCCCATGAGGCCACTCAAATGAGCCCACTAGTCTTATGGTTGCCTCATCTACCTTGCTGTCCATGTTGAAGGTGATGGGGACTTCATCTCCAAGATAGTAAGCATTGCTCAGAGACTTGAGAAGCCTTCCTAATGAATTTGCTCTATTTTGGGTGATGATGTTAATAGAAATTCTCATCCGGTTCCAATCTGCAATAGAAAATCATATTAGATTAACTTATTATTATTAGAGAAATTCTGGATTCTCAAAATAAGAGAAAAATATTGTTTTGTTTTATTGATTGTATGACATTTCAATCATTTCATTAAAATTATAGTGAATTTAAAAAGCAATAAAAAGACTAAAATATTAAATAATGAATAGCGTAAAGCAAAACTTTTCTCTTCGTACCACCTAAAATTTAATCTATTATTATTAAGCCAAGAACTATATGTGATTATGTTTTTCCCTTAAGACAACTTGATGAGTGATAGTGTACTAGCTTCAGATTTATTGAAGATGGTCACATTTATCATATCCTAATATTAATAAACTAGAATTAAGGCTATACATTGGCAAATAAATTGGTAAGTGCTAAAGAATTATTCTTACTTGGCAATGCTGTTGAACAATCAGCATCCAAAGAACTTTTGACACTGAGGCCCTTGGCAAAAGCACCAATGTGGTGCAATTTGAACTAGTCTGATGCCATTTTAAGAGCCTTCATCACATGAGGGTCAATGTCACCACAGTGATCACCACACCAGGATTGTGAATCTTGATCAAACCCTTCATGCTGAGTACACTGCTTGTATCACTGGCACCTCCAGTTTGACACCCCAGAAAGTGATCCAATAGCCAAATCAAAGATCTTGAACCTTCTCTCTTTGCACACCAACAAAGGCTATTTCAAAGCCAGCATCTTCACAAGGGTAGTAGTTGCCCCTAGAGACAACAATATAGGCCTTTTTGCCAACTGTCGACCTGAACTTTTCAAGAAGTGGTGCAAGTGCTTTGACTTCATCAACTAAGTGAGCATAAAAGAGTGCATCAATCTTTTGAGGGTACATTGCTGCCCATTGGGTCACATAGCCTGTGGAAAGTGCTTTCCACCATTGATAATCTCTTACTTGAACTATGTCCTTGAAAATCACTGTGGTTTCTGATACATATGCAAGTCTGTTGTTCACTGTTACCCCATGTTTCCTTGTCCATAGGGTCTCCTGGAAGAACAAATGACCCTGCACTTTTGTACTTCCTAAAGCTGGTACTGCAATAGGAAAAAATAATTCACGGATTAGAAAGTTAAATAATAATAGTTATAATCATAATGATGAAAGATGGTGATGTCAAACAATATTATTCTCGGCAAATTAAAAAAAGGAAAACAAGTTAATTTGACTATCAATGAAAGAATAATAGAAGAAAATCCCTTCACATGACAACTGTATACATGCTTGAACTTTGGATGTTAGCTATTATATCTATAGGATTTCTACTTAATTTTAAAAGTGTAATTTAGCTACACATTCGTAGTCAAGTTGTTAAGTTTCACATTGCTTAAATATATGCCAAGCTAACCTTTATAGAAACTTGGATATCTCCTTTTACTCGAGCTAGCATATGACATAGAATTAGGCCTAAAATCTTCAAATATATCGAGATTATAAAAAAATGTCTAAGATTCAAAAGGCTTTGTTTTGCTATTATCCTTTAAAAAAAAGATAAAAAAAAGAGAGACCTTCTATAAAAGCAAATGAACAATATATTAAAACAGAACTATTGTATTTGCCATGGTCAAATTGCAATAAGAGTAAGACACTATTACTTTGATAGATATTAAACTAGCATCTAAGTTATTTCAACCACCCAAAATGAGGTGTCTATGGACACCCACTCAAATTTGATGGTAGAAAACAAGAACTTTTTGCTTTAAATAGGGCTAACAAGGAATTCAAAAGTAATAGATTGAATGTCTTTATAGTGTCCAATATATTGGGTGGTAAATTAACATTTCTCATTGGACAAAATGTATATCTCCAATTCTGACTACGCCGATTGTTTACTACAACTTGTACGATTTAGTGTTTCTGAACCTAATGGCAACAACTAATTGTACACTAGGATATTCTTAGGCTTAGTCAAAATGATGCATGTTTGACTTATATGTTTAGCATTCGGATAAACTACCACGTCAACTTGTTCCATTTTGACCAAATAAAATTACAACTTCATAATACCCAAAAAGAAAAAGAAAAAATATATCTTCATAAAATGGTAAAAAAATAGTGTCAACATGATGTAAAAATGTAGAATTTTGACAACATGGCCTTACCTTAGATGCAAATCTTCACTAGTTGAGAAGGTAAAAGGTGTCTTAGTGAAGAGGGTCTTGACAAGCTCAACAAACAAAAACCAAGAGCTAGATAGGAAATCCACCTCACAATCTTATCAACGGTGATATCATAAGCAGGATGAGGTAAATACAACCCTCTTCTTTGGACCTAAACTTTCGCTAATTGGGAAAAGTGAAATCCTTCTGCCTAAAAGGCAATATCCTCCCAATGCTCCCCTACACAAAGTTCTTGTATTTTTTGTCCCAACCACATGTGCCAAAATCTGCAACATCTTCCTTCAGGGATCATGTCATCATCAAGAATGTAAACCAAATCAGCCTTAGTTTGAAGAGCCATTTGGAACCTTCCATAGTACTTGAAATCATAGCTTGAGCTTATGAAGCCGATTCTTGTGTCATTTTAGCCCTCCACAATTCTCTTGAGCGAGAGCTCATTGGGGCTCCCAAATGAGAGCACCCAAACATGGTGGAATGGGAGGGTCTGTTGGATCAAAGAATCAGGTTGAGCACAAAGTGTCTTTCTCTTGAAATGGTTCAACAACACTGTGATCTTTGGTTTGTTTGGACTTTTCAAGTCCCATTTGGATTTCATTGCCATTAGCTGAAAAAGTCTCAGTTCCAAATGTCTTGCTTTGGAACTCCAACACCTCATTGTAGAGCTCCCTCTTGAACTTGATCATTTGAACATCATTGGACTTCTTTTGCATGAAATCAATCTTCTCACTCTCACACACTTGGGATTAGTTTATGGGTTGAATCTCTTCCCTTATGAGAGAAGAGGCTTCTTGGTAGTGACCAACAACGGGGGTGTGATCATGAGGTGCTGCTTCCATTGTTGTGCAATTCTTGTAGCCCACGTGAAATCTGGCTTAGTTCCTAGGTCTATAGAAGGTCCCATGTAGTACAATAGGAATGTTGCATAAACTGCAAAGAAAAATTGGAGACATGTGAGTGCCGCCACAAATTTTGTGGAAGCACTTCTTGGAGCCTTCACTTTGGCCTTCCCTCTAACATAGTCATGGATCATTCCTTCCAAGTAATCTCCACTACTTCTCATGGAAGAATTTCGTCCAAAACCTATTTCATAAATCAAATTTGATTCAATGTCACACCTCCAGAAGAACATATAGACCAAAGTTAATTAGTCCCTAGTCCCTATACACATATATAGGCCATAATGCAATCACAAAAGTTGCAAATTAAGGTAGTAGCTCAAGTTGAGTCTAACCAAATCTTTCAACTCAAATAATTCACTAATATATATGATTGAAATTGGAACAGTGAAAGATAAGTTTGGAATGGGAGAGGGAAGGAAAACCAATGGAGAGGTTCTTAAGTTGGTGATAGAGAAGGGTTATGAAATTTGGCTTGTGTGACTTTTTGTTATATATTAGAGGGGAAGTTTATAAAAAGGTGAAGTTGTTGCCATGAAAAAAATGCATCAATGGTCACATAGGATAAGCACTAGTGTATGCAACTTAAGAAATGGAAGCAGAACACGTTGGCTTCATTCACTATACATGCACTAGTATACTTTCGTCCTTGAGACACCATTAAAAGCCATTTTTGATGCCATAGAGAAGGGTCATGCCTCAATTTTTGGCATGCATACAACGGTGTCTCATTATAATAACATTTTTAACTTAATGAATTATAGAACATAATAAATTATTGTCCGTTTTTTCTCTCTCTGATGTTCTTTTTTCATATATCCCTAGTGATTAATATTTTTTAAAGCCCCTAAAGAAAAGAATTTCCACATTCATATGCATTATTTTGATATTGGGATTCAAGAGACTAGATGGTGCAACAAAAAATAAATAAAAAAGAGGCATGATTTAAGGGCATTTAGTCAAAGCTAAAGATATCAACTTCTAAGACTAGAAGTATCTTGCTTCAAAAGGGACTATATAGGAGACGTTAAATATCAGGAAAAGATATATTAATAATATTGTTCAACAATTATACGAGGCACAAACAAACACGTGAAAGAACATGGGGGTGTGAGTCATACGTACATTTATTCACTAGCTTGGCTACAAAGTCACATATAAGTGTACAAGGGGTGTGCAAACAAATTAAAGCCTTCTCTTCTTCAGCAAAACAAGCAAGATACCAAAGCTAGGACCTACTTATATATATATGGATTCAATTCACACCACAATCAATGGCTGATTTTGCTGTCAATTGGTGAGGCTTAAATAAAATTCAAGTTAGAACTTAGAAATATTATAATATAATCTGAGGTGGGAGGTTGACTTTTTGAAGGAGGATATGTAAATGAAACTTTGAGCAAATTTTCATAATGGTTGATCGCCAAACTTAGGCGGTTGACGCAATAAAACTCATAATATGTCCTGGTTCGCGTACACGAGAGAATTCAAATGAATATTTGGTAGCTTAGGCTAGAAACAAAGGTATTGGAATAATGTGAACATCGCATTTTTTCCTATCAATTTAGAAGTAGTCATTCTTTTTCATTTCTAATTTTTCCTTTTTTTTTTCTTTGTGAGTTGCCATTGAAGTTAGATTGAACATAAGGGCTTAGATAGCTAAGACATATATTATATTGAGTGAATAATCAGGGTAGGCCTTCTATGTTTCGAGCTTAGATTAAAAAAAAATGTTTACGCTGTGTAGATTAAACAAAGATGAAGTAGTGTTACATTGAAGAGTAAATTCAAATTAATTCCATATTGGGGTGTTCAACTAGCTTATAGGCATACACTGCACAATCATAAGCTATACACAACTACAGGTAATAAATTTCAAAATTGAGCTCAAGTTAGTATATAATGCACTGCTTCACGTGACACCCATTCATAGGAAATGTTCTAACATTTTGAAGGTAGATTTAGGTCCCAAAACCAAAATTAATAAATAAATTTCTTAATTTACTACCATCCTTAACCACTGTTACATGACTACATGCTTCAATTGCAATTATGCTTTTGGATTGCTAAAAAGTAAATCTTCAACCCTAACTATATATATATGTGTGTGTGTGTGTGTGTGTGTGTGTGTGTGTAATTTAAATGAAAAGCAAAATGGCAATCTCGATCAAGTCCTTTGCTTTAGTCTCCAAGTCTTAATACATACTATACTAAGATTCAGACATGGTAGAACTCTGCTTATCATAATTTTTTAAGTAAATCTTGTTAAGTATAAAATTATTCATATTTCTTTACTTACTAATTTAAGCTTTTGAAAAAGATAATCTATGATATAATATTAGAGTTTCCACAATCAAAGAAGTTCGATTCTTATTCTATCCCATTATAAAACAAAATAATTCACACATAAGTGCAATAGAGATTGTCCATTTTATAAAGAGTTTTGCTATTTTAACACCCTAAAAGTGAGCGTCTATTGAGACACTCACTTTATCACCATTAAATATGAACGGTAAATAAGATAAGTAAGGATCACCATTATATCCAACAATGATAAAGTGAGTGTCTATTTTACAAAACAATATCGAGGTGTTGAAATAGCAAATCTATTTTACAAAACTAGCAACATATATAGATTCACAACTCGATAAATGTGTATCGGCTTATTTGCTTTAGTAGTAAAATGCAAGGTTGAAGTCCTTCTTACAAAATACATCTCAAACAAACTCTATATAATAATTTTACAATGATTTTCATTTTATTCACCAAGGTGGCTTAATTGACCCTTGCATTGCTGCCTATATATGCCCGTGATCTCCTTTTAAACTCTCGAAGGAAGTCAATGTCGGTATATAATACAATCTCCTCCTACTCCTAACATTGAATGGAGTATCATTTATCAATGTCATGTGGAAGGAGATTTGATTTGACTAGGCAAGAGGAACGTATAGTGGAAACTGCATAGCCAACTTTTTGATGCTTTTGAAACTTCGTTAGGACATAGAAAATAGAATATATATGTATCTTCAAAGTCGTATCCGTCTTGCTCCGATCGAGTCTCTTCACACGTGCAATATAATACCTCTTTTTCTTTCCCTTGCACTTGTATTTTTGTATAGACGAGTATATACCACTAAGAGTTTGTTAAATCAATTTAGTCCAGCCCCTTGGGAAGAATTTATTATGTTCTTTAATAAATAAAAGTGTACTTGTACCTAAACAAAATCTTCAACAAACCATATCGCTTCACGGACTCCTTTAGAAGAATTTTTATGGAATTATGTAGTGTAATTGACTTTTCGGATCTTATTGCATTCCTTGGTGTTGTTCTTTTTACGTTCTTTTCCTGTTTTTTTCTTTTTCTTGGTAACGATAATTATTTCTTAGTTAATTTGGAAAGTGCAAGTGGCTGGTTACCCTTGTATAGTGACACACACGATCTTTCTTCTAATAACAGAGGAAAGTAAATCTGTATAATTAATATATGCAACTTGGTATTGGTTTATGATTCTGAAAACTTCACCAATAATCACTCTTTGAGAATTGAGAGTGATCAACCATAATGTGAAAATGCTCAACATGTCCTCTGTTGGCTTGAGAACCTTTAAATATAATGATGACAAACATAATTGTATAAGCTATTTTAATTTGTTTGTTAGTATTTCAGAAATTCATCTTAACAGCAAATGTCTCCTAATCAAAGAGGAATATTCTTGGACCTATCCTGCATGATGAAAACTTAGATAACAGTCACGAAAATAACAAAAGGAGAGAGACCTATACTACACAAATAAAAGACATACTCTCTGAAGTTTGTGGGACCCATGAAGATAGAAAAAGTTCACATCCTAGAGTTCAATAAAGAAAGAGAAAGAGTGCTCAACAAGATAAAGTACAAGGGAGCTGGTAAGGAAAAGAGTGAAAGGACAACAACTCATTTCTACTACATGACAACACACAGCAAAAAAGGGGACAACGCAAAAAGCACTACAAGTGGCTCAATGAACAGGAAAAAACTCCTCTAACTTGGCACCCCTTTCCTGAAAGCTTTTTGCATAAAAGAAGCATTGGAGGCAGCAACATCAGAAAAGAAAGCTCATTGTTGCATATCATTTTTGAAGAAGAAAAACTTGCTATCTTCCTCTTTCTCCTTTCACGCTACTGCATATTTTTCAAGTACCGTGAATTGTTGTTTTTGTAAAAAGTTTGAGAGTATTAACTATATTGAGCATATAAGAAAATCACTGTTAGAGGTAGTTTTATTTGTGGGATTTTTGTGAGTGATAAAAGCTAAATTTGTGAGAGCTTTTAGTTAAGGAACTTGGTTCCTTTTATTTGTGAGAGAAATTGAAAATCATTGTGAAAAGGAATTTATTGAGACTTTGTAAGTGAATTGTGTGTGAGCTTGAAAAGGTTATTATCAAACACTATTCTTGGGGTGAACTTGGATAGACTCTTGTTAAAGACTACTCTTGTTTGTTGCTTGGAAAGCTTTGTTTTGGTATAGTAAACACTTGTGTTGAGTAGTAAGCTTTGTTTTGTATTTAGAAATTTGGAATTAGTGGAATTCTCAACCTTGGGTGGTAACAGGATGTAAATCTCACATTGAGTAAACCTATAAATATTGTGGTGCATTCTTCTTAATCATTTTCTTTATTTCAAATATAAATATCTATATGAACATCTTAGCTCAATATTTCCTTATATATATACTATCATGAGATAACCTTTTTTTTTACTTACTGTATTTTGAATCAATTTAAGGAAGCATTGAGTAAATATCTCCTAAAGTAAAGAGATATTCTGAGCTATCTAATTAGTTTGTTAAATGTGTAGAAATTTTTAAAGAGCACTTGATTCAATCCCCCCTTCTAAAATGCATTGCTACTATCATCCTCAATTGTTTTGTTACATTGGAACTTAATTCAGAGCCTGGCCAAAATTAATACATTGAAAGTTTGAAACATAGTAGGGGTGGATTTTAATTCTTTTGTTAATCTAGTTGTTGGAGTTTGCCCTGTAGACTATACTAATTAGTAATTAATATTATAATTACTTGAAACTTGAAATTAGTGCATACACGTAGGTTGAATATTTAGGACTTTTACTGTTTTAGGTTCAGTTTTAATGCAATTATGGCCTTGGTGCACAAAATGGAGGATGAAAAGTGCAAAAAGGGAAGAAAGAGAAGGTATAGATTTTACAATCCTTTTCCTAATCGACAAATCCTCTAAACCTTGTTCAATTATGTTATTGGCAAACAAAATCAGTCTTAAGAAAAACTAAACCAGAATTCACATTGAACAGAGTAGTTAGGACTTCACAGCTAGATTGCAGTCAGTTCTGTAGTTTACACTAGCAAGAAAAATGCAAAGAGCACAGAATGAATTCTGGCTTGAGGGTATTACAAGCATCTTAAGCCCATTACACTAACAACTGTCTCCACCCCATGCTTTCTTTGCTTCATCATCGTCTAATTAATCACCTTGAGATGTTACAATCTGAGGAGTATCCTAGCTGCTCAGATTCCCAGCTTAGCTTAGAGGCAACTCTTTCATGTTGTGGGAAATATTCCTACAATGGTGAAACCAAATTAATCTCGTCATTTGCAAGTGAATGAATGAATGGAACCATTGTCAAATGCATTTTTTTTATTATAGCAATTAAGTTACCTCCATCTTTTTAACAAGCTCTTTTGTTGATGGGGCTGACACAATTATGTGGCGAGCCTCGGGACTAATGAAGCCTTCTTCCACAGCTTTGTCAATGAAGGACAACAAGGAATTGTAATATCCATCTACATTCAGCAACCCCACCTTCCAAAACCAAAACTTTTGATTAAGAAATTATTTATACTATAAAAAAGAATTATAAGGCATTAACTTAGAAGTTTAATTATTTATTTCTCTGTCTTACTGGTTTATCATGGATGCCAAGCTGAGCCCAGGTTATGACCTCAAGAAGCTCCTCTAGTGTCCCATAGCCACCTTTACACACATAAAACACATACATCATCATAAATTATAGAGCCCTATTAGTTTTTTTTTTTTCTTCTTGAAATTTGTTTGAGCGCACAACTTTTGTTAAACAATAAAAAATACTAAATGATACGAACTCATGTTCGTAAAATGATGTGCGAACACCACCTGTTAATTGAAGAGTGTTGCGTTTTTTTGATGAATCAAATATTCTCTCCTCTATTGACTTTTCAAAGCTTAAGATGATTGGTTTTGTAAATGTATGTTACGTGGGTACGAATTTTAATAGTACTAATTAGCAACACTGTACACAAATTTCTGATTTACTTAATTTATCTTTTTCTAATTTTTTTTATTTTCCAATTCGTATTTTTGCTGCAATCTGCCTTCGATTTTTTTTTTCACATTTTTTAATTGTTGTTTTCCATTTTTAGGTCATAATTGCTGATTTTCTGAGTTGATAAAGAAAGGGGAAGAGGCCCTTGGGGTTTGTAGCTTCCTTCATGGGGTTTTAATTTGGGCCCATTTCATTGGTCTAAGAAAGGGGTAGAGGCCCAGTTTCGTCCTCCTTTGTCATTGTGACTTACGCGGAGACCTTTTTGATTAAATAATTCTATTTTGACATCCACGTAAATATCTATGTGGGTTTTATATGGTGTGAGAGGAGGGATAGAGAGAATAAGTCTACATTCATGTGGGTTAGATGTGGTGTGAGAGGAGAGATGGAGAGAAAAAAAAAAGTAAATGGTGGGACCAGATATTCTTTGTGAGTAGGGTGTTTGGGTGTTTAAGAAAGTTAGGTGTTGAAATAACAATGTTATTTTTCATTTGGGTACTCGAGAGACCCTGTTTAACTTGCTAATATTTTATTGACAAAAAATTGCTAATATTTCAATTTTAGGCACTCCTAATGAATCATAATGCCTCTGATAAAAAATGTAAAAAAAAAAAAGTCATAATGCCAAAACTGTTAATACTTCACCTGCTGTCAACAATTTGAACCAAAAAAAAAAAAGACAGAAGGGGTTTTTTTTTTTTTTGGATGGGACAAAAAGAAAAACTTTCTTCATTCTAAGCTATGCACCATAAAAACACTTTCAAAATTTTAACTTCTATAAAAATTAATTTTTTCTATGGATACGAAAAATATAGACGTAATGTTAATAACAGGTGTACGAATACTTCAATTTTATTTTTTTTTGGAGAAAAAAGTTATGTTTCAATATTTGTTATTTCAATTTTTGTCAAATGCGTGGACCTCCATGAGAATGGGTGATAATCCGAACCCGAGCCCCATTTCTTTTTTATGTATGTTAAAACAAATCATTGGATTCAATTCAGTTTTGCATAAGAAAATCCTTGGCATACAAAATCAGAAATAGCCTTTAGGCCCATTATATCTTTTCACCTAATTTACTTGCTGTGAATTCCATCAAAAGGCCACAATCCTTTTTTCAAGAGATACATGTTTTTCTTTTCCGCCGAAACAATAGGCGATGTAAAGAAAAATTGAACTACACAAATAAAATATAGGACTGTCCAATTAGTATAGAAATATAGAATAGTTACAGATCAAAGTTAAGGTCGACTATTTACAACTCTTGAATATGTAAGTGTGCATCATTTGATGAACACACAAAAATTATGGTGCAGTATTTTGTTGATGCACCAAGTTAGTGGGCATGGACATAGTTAACTCAACATTTTTGAACTTGGATGCCCATCTTACAATTTTATTAGTGTAATTCGGAAATAAATTAAAGTAGTGCATCTGCATCATGTAAGTTGAAAAATCTCTCATGGATCAAGCATGTGGGTTTTGTCCCAGACATGTCTGTACTCACCCTATAGATGAATTTTAATGTTACGACATTCCAACACGTAATGATTTGCAGTTAACATGTCATATGTACAAACATACTGACATGTAACATTATTAATGAAGCAGTGCTTATTAGAAAACCCCACATTCATGAACATAACAAAATTCTGTCTAATTTGAGTACCACTTCTCTCACTTATGTTTTCATTATGCAAATGTAATTGTAATTATGAAAGGTTGTGTTAAAATTACAGCACATTAAGAATGCATTTTTTTTTCTTCACCTCAAAATTATTTGTCATCATTTAAAAACTAGTAACTTTTCTTATCTTGGATGTGATGTTTAATCATTTATCTCAATTTGAAGAAATATATTGATAGAAAGAACCAGCTTGGTACCAACCAGGTAAGGCAATGAAGGCATCAGAATGCTTAGCCATCTCTGCCTTTCTTTGATGCATGTCTGCTACTGCCTTCACTTCCCCCACTGTCTCTCCAGTAATCTGCAAACAAACCAAGTGAACCCAAATTACCACTAAAATAGATAGACAGTAATCTTAGAAAAAGCTTTTAAGCATGCGTGGAGAAATTCCTGAGTAGTGATCGCATAATAAGAAAAAAAGGTTTTGGTTTTGGTTTTGTTCTATTTACAATGACATTTTAAGTTTGTGTGTTATTATTGTTTTCTCACATTTATTACATTTTTAACGATATGGTTAAAGTCTCAAATTGTGAGTGTAACAAAACAGGTCTTTTTTTCTCTCTAAGAATACTTAAAGAATTTCCGGCATGTGTGAGAGTGACTCTTGCAAGAATGCATGGATGGGGATCATATAACACAGGCATTTAAGTGACAAAAGAAAGAAAGATCAAGAAAGTTAGTCACTCAGTGGTAAGAATATGGGGATCAAACAAGGCACGAGACACACAAGAATCTAAAGAGGGTATAAGGAACCTGGGAATAGAGGGACAAAATTGTTCAAAGGGAATGATCCCAGATTGCCAGGTGTATTGATGGTTAAGTCTCTAAAAAGAGACCCCAAAATGTGAAAAGAAAGCAAGCACAAAGTCCCACTTGGAACCTACATAAGACACAAGAAAAGACAAAGTGCAAAATCCATATGTATTGGGATAACAAAAGTGAGGTGGGAATTCGCTAAAAAGAGGAACAAGGGTGGAAGGAAAAGTAGCATATTGTGGTAGAAAGGGAAAGTAGTATTGATAATTCTCTCTGTCTCTCCCTTCTGTGTGTGTGTCCCTTCCGTGTAAGCTGTTTGGTCATTGTCTTTTTTCATTTGCAATGATGATTGATGAAATATGCCTCCAAAAACATCTTAACATTACCTCTCTTGGCATGAGTGTCTTGGGAATAACTCTGCAAAGACAATATCATGACAAAAAAATAAAAATTAGTTGACATATTAACAAGATATATTCAACATAACACCAGCACAAATCAAGTAAGTAATAACAACAAAAGGAAGATGCTTGCTCACCCAATTACATGACGACCACCATCATAAACAGCCTGAGAAACCAACCCCATCAAACCAATGCTTCCTCCTCCATAAACCAGATCAATATTTCTTGACACCTTCATTAAGATACCAAACAGTAATCAAAAGTGGTGAATTAAGGACATAATAATAATAATAGTAATCTTTCAGACTTAGACTCCTCTATCAACAACTCTATTTCTGTGAAAGTGTGGAAGATATATGTTTTGTATAGACAACCGTGTGTACTTCAAAATATCCATGAAAATGCATAAATAAATCCTTTATTTATCTAATTTTGACAGAGTAGTCAACTAAAAAAGTTTTAAATTTCAAGATGCCAAAGATTAAATATGTTCCACTTTAGGAGCTCATGTAATTGAAAGAAACTGATCAAGGGACAGAAAAAAGCGAAGTTTTAATCAAACCAGAAAACAGAAACAGAAATTGTGAAACGATAGAAACATTAAGCAATTAAACACTGATTAGACGTGCATGAAATATTCAATTTCCTAGAAGAAAGCAAGGTTGACAACAGAAAAGAAAACAAAAAACTGTTACATAAAACAATCAAAAAAATGTCTGAAAGAGTTTCTTCATGCCATGAAATCATCTTTCCCCAAGAGCTTAAGCTGATGGATAAGAGTACACGAATAATTTTATATCTAACACTTCAAAAAGGCAATCAAGCAGCACAAACACAAGTAAATTAGATGCAATACGTACCAATTCTTTTCCAAGCTCAATAGCAGCTTCTTTATAGCTGCTCTTGTTCCCGGGGCTGCTGCCACAGAAAACACACACCCTCTTGAACCTTGATTGTTGTTGTTGTTTCACCTCACCGCCTTCTCTCTCACACTTGTTCTGCTCCAACATGATCCCTTCCCTCTTTGTGCCAAGGCTCAACAATGGTTTTGATGAACAGTTCATTGCATAGCATAACCCATATCTATATCTATATATATATAACACTAGCAACTATGTAGCAAGGGAGCATATACATATATAGGAGTTGCACACACAAGGGTGCATCCTATTGTGGAACCATTATCACATCATGAACGATGACTATGATGATGATGTTGATGATGATGATGATGACTCACCACAGGTTGTACGTAGAGGGGAAGAAGAGAGATAAAGAGATGGAGAGAGAGAGTTGATCGATCCATAGACGTGTGTGTGTTTGTTTCTTCTTTAGCTATGGTCCCCTTGTACCAAAAAAGAAGCAAATTAAAGAAAGAAGAAAACAATATACAAAGAAAATTAATGAAATAGGCAATCCGTGGTCCTATGTCAAGATCATTATGCGTTTTTGTTTCACCAAATTGAGTATACTGCAATGGGAACACAAAACTGGAATGGTGGTGTTGGTGAACTCTCTGTTTTACTTCTATGTTATTATAATAACACACTTTTAAACGGTTGATGAGTGATGATATTTTTTTGTTTTTGTTTATTATTATTATTTTTTTGGGGTTAGAGAAAGTGTTAATCTCGCTTATTTCTTCGTAGAGACTAATCTTCTGAGACACTAACGGCCCTTAAGCAGGGTTCTTTGTCAACCGTGTTCTTCTTGTATACATAATTTTGGAATGAACCATACGTTTAAGAGTTCTAAATTCATTCAATTAGGATCAACACGTTGGTCTAAATTTTATTGTTTTATGATGTCATCATGTTCAGACGTTCTTTCATTAATGGAATTAGAAAATGATGGGAAAAGTGAAGGAAAAGAAAGGAACAAAATTACCTTCTTGCTTCTTTAAAAGATTTGGTTAAGCGATAGAATGAAATGTCATTATGTTTAATTAGAAACCACATTAAGAAGAAATGGAACGAAACATTTAGAATTATTCAACTTCTCAAAATTTCAGTTTTCTTCATTTTTACTCCAAATTTAAAGGGAGTAGATAATTGACTTTTGGGGTAAAAGAGGTAAATCCCTTTTTCCATGTCTTTTTTTTTTTTTTTGGTTTCTTTTTACTTATCATTAAACTTCCATATAAAATAAGAAATTCTTGTTTCCCATCATTATCCCTTTCTTTCCTTTATCTGAATATACCGTAAGAATAAAGAAACTTCAAACAGTCGTTTAATTTTGTATATTATTAAAAATATTTGGCTTTTATAATATGGTTAATTATTGGCATACAGTAGGTTACACTAGCCATATATCAAAACTAGAGGAGTACAAGGGACAAGTTGATCTGGGTTTAGGGTTTTGGGTTGGACAAAACCTGAATTAAGGCTAATTTTTAGATCGGATTAATTTTTGAAACCAGAACCTAACTCGATAATGACCAAACTATATAGCGGGTTAACCCTACATTCGAACAATATACGTGAATTTGGATATTATACATAATAAAGTTATAACATTTTACAAGTAAGAAATAAAATTTTATAGATATTTTATGACATAGATTTCAAAATAAATTATATCAATATAGAAATAACATCAAATCATGTAAAATATATTAATTGAATTTTAAAATCTTATAATTTTTCATAAATTATTATAAAAATATATAAATTTCTTAAGGAGTTATTTGACTTCGGGTTAGGTTGTCAACCCAACGTATGACTTAAACCTGCTCAAAAAAGTATAACGGACCAAATTTTAAGGTCCAAACTCATCTCAATGAGATTCGAATTGAATGATTGGTGGGTTGATGGGTCGGGTTATGAACACCTAATCAAAACTACTCTCAACTGAAATTCAATTTTGTTATTCTATGTAATTTATTATGTCTCACCTTTGTTATGTGGGCAAAAATTTTAATGTTATATTTAAGGTGTCACACAGGCATGATATGTTTCTTTTTCTTATTGCTTTTTGGAAAATTAAATTATGAACATCTCCTGAAAGGTAATTTAATAGCAAACTTTAACCGTAATAAAAATGAGATTATTTTATACACGTGCAAAAATGACATTTGTACTAGTTATATTCCTTCTTATCACACACATGGGAAGTCAGAGTTAATAGCAAATTTTGGTACACTGATAGAGTTGGGGCCTGCTTTCTTTTTTAAATAATAATTCTATTTCTATGATAAAAACTTTTTCGGCTTTTTTACCAATAAAAAATAAAAAATAATTATTTACCTATTTACACGGGTAGTAAAATTATTTATTAATGTACACTCGTTTTATGTTAAAGGCAATACGTTAAATAGTCTCACATATTTTGCAATACAATACATAATTGTGTCTTACGTATTACGTGTAAACAATTTTTCAAATGCACTAAGCTCTCTCTACATTTGTCAGCAGCACAGTATGAATACATGAAAAAGCATCACATATTGCTTTGCAGTTCACCCTCCGGGACGTGTAACAATCACACGTATTGTGCGTATTGAACTGTCTTCACACATTCAGTAACTGAGAAGTTGAAATTGTATAAATGGAAAGTAATGCGTGCAAATATATTTAGCATTATCTTAGTGCTTCCCATGGTGTATAATTTATCTTACTAGTGGTACCTACTTTGCTGCTAAAATAAGTTCATATTCAGTCCCACCGAAAAGGAAGAAAAGAATAGTGAAAGGTTAAAATACGGCTAAGTAATTTTTTATTTTTTCAGGTTTCATAAATGCCACTAGCCTTCAGAATTAGATATTCAAAAATGGTTTATTTACTCAATTATATGCAAGTTTTTTTTTTTTTTTATAAAAAGTACTCAATTTCATTAGTGGAGATAATGATTGTCTCGAAACATTTTTTTAATGAAATTAATTTTGATATATTGTTAATGTAAAATAATCTTAAAAAGGTGAGCATCGATGTAATAGTCAGGTTGATGCTTTGTGACATATAGACTGCCTTATTGTTAATGTAAAAAAATTTTCCATGGAAGAGAAAATTGGAGAGGCCGGTTCAATTAAACCAAAACTTACCTGGTCCGATTAAGCTCAAAAAATCGGGGGAAGTCAAAATTAAAGGGGAAAATGGGGAAAGGGGAAAACCAAACGGACCTTTTTTTTTAATTTTCCAATTTTTTTAAAAAATTTTTTAAAGCTTAAATACTAATATCTTATGACAGTCATAGAGTAAAAAAAAAATAGAACAAAAAAAGAACACTAACAAAATTGTTGGGTTATTATTTTTTTCTCGTCATTCAGAAGTTACCCACCATAAACCTCACTCACTAACAAATATTATTTTCAAATGCTTTGTGACCGTGTTGTGAGACTAAGATTAGAGAAATTTTATATGAATGATGTTTATTTTATAGACCTATGAATATTTTTTTATTGATTATGTTAATGTTAATGATTTAATATATTTATTTATAGTCTAATTAATCATATGTATATATTTATATATATTTTTTATTATATTCTGATTAAACCAATAAAGGGTAAACCTCTAAACCTTTGAACCGTATCTTGACCCGTTCGATATCCGATTTTCTCTTCCTTGGAATTTTCTCATTCATTGACATATCACTATATTTGAGACTTTTGAGTTATGAGTAATGGGCATGTTAGTCAACCCATGATAATATATGACTTGAATGTGTATAAAATATTTTTATATTATTGAAATTAAATTCTACATCAATTTAATGAACATATATGCATACCCAATGCTTCTATTTTGTGATTATTATCCTTCATCAATAACTGAGAAGTATCCTAAAAAATGTTTCAAAGCTCAGTTCAGGGTAGTCTTGGATATAAAGCGAAATTATTTTAGACATAAAAGTAAATGCGTGAGTAGTCAAGATTTTGGTCTCTACGTACTTTTAAGGCGCTATTCCTCAAGACTTAGGCCCCATTGGATAAGCAGTGATTTAATTAAGGTCTTATGTAAAAATTACTTCTCACAAAAGGTTTTATATGAAAAATAACTTATGAATAAATTATTTTATGTTTAATTATTTTATAACAAAAGTGTTTATTTTGAATAAGTAGTGTTTGGCTATATAACTCTAAAATTGTTTTTTATTTGTAGAGAATATATTTAATATTATTGGTTGAATATTTATAAAATAATTATAAATAATTTATTGCAATTTTTTATTTCAAAAAATATTTAAATTGATATAATTAGAATTGAACTATTTACATTGACATGTTTTGACTTATTATTCTTATCCTTAAAATTAATATTACTCTAAACGATATAATTGAATTTTTATTAGTTTCATTTTATAATTTATTTATTTATTTATATAGAGTAGTATAGATTAGTGTGAATAGAAATAAGGCATTTTTCTTGTGAGACAAATTTTAACCGTCAGCACAATTGATGTGACGTACAATAATGAAAACAGAAATATTGTTAAAAAGGTAAAATGACATTGGACAAAAAATATAATAAAATAAATAAATAACCCACATTCCGTGAGTTGAGCACAATAAGAAAACAACTTCTATAAGAGGTAGAAGTATCTTATTTCAACTTCTAGAAAAGCTATTGAATAACTTTTCGAGAAGTTAAAAGCTTTCAATTTGATCCAAACATTATTAATGAGACTTCTCACAATCCAAAAATAAAAATAAGTCATAGGTTTACCTCCCCAAATAGGCTCTTAATGTATATCTTCAAAAAATATTATGAGCTAATGTTTAGAGTAAGTTGGCGCAAGGTTCACTTGATTGATCTTATAATTATAAGTAGTGTTATTTATATTCATAATATATGGAACATTATATCAATATACTTATATTCACCTTTATATGATATGTGAAATTTAAACTAAGTAAGGGTCTATATTCCATTCAAGGATGGATAAAAGTGTGTCATAATGTTCACAGAGTATAAATAATGTTTCTCTAATTATATGACTTTATTTTTTAAACTCTAAAATTATTATGTTTTTAAAATTTGTAGTTGTAATATTTTAACAAATAATAAATTTTTAGATTTATTTTATAATTTTAATTATATATAAAGGAAAATGAGTCTAATGACTGAAAAAAAATAAATGATTAATAATAGAAATAGAATGAAATATCAAATTTATAGAAATATAGAGTGAAGTGTAACAACTCTAGACCTCAATGATGTTTATTGTTATTTATCCAATAAATTTATATTATTATCAATTATCAACTTAATAAAACCGGAACAAAAACAAGAGGCGGTCCGGAACAAAAATTTTTTTTAATAAAAGATAACTTGTTAGATAACGTACAGTCGTATCTTTTTACACGAGATACGCGCATAAATCGAAGTAGAATCAATTATAACCCGTTTATAAAGACGTGTATATATAGACAGCCATATTTAACAACCATTTTTCACACCAAAGCATAAAAAGTACTGTTTTAATTTAATATCAAATTAAAAAGTTTAATGAAATGCACTATTTTGTCATTAAAAAATGAATATCAAAGCACTGTTTTACAACAAAAATAAACTTGTTCTATTGCAATAGTTTCTTGACGTATAAAAGTACATATCCGCATGCTGATTAAAATATGAGTGCAAGTGACACTATAGAAAATGTGGTTCCGATTTCACTGTGCTGAACTTGTTGGTCCAAAAATTTCTTTTGGCCTCATACACAAAAGAATATAGGCACGGAAAGTAGCTAGAAAAAGATTCACCATGCAGCAATCCACTAAGCCTTTTAATCACAATGACAAAAGCACAATACGTGAGGTTGTCCCACGTATTCTCACTTACACACTCACAGTCTCAGGCTGAACTGCAAAGTAATATGTGATACTTTTTCACGTATTCATACTATACCATTGACATATGTAAAGGAAGCTCAGTACATTTGAAAAATTGTTTACACATAATACATGAGATTGTTTAACGTATTGCCTTTAATACAAAATGAATGTATATTGATAAATAATCTTATACTACCCGTGCAAATGGGTAAATAATCATTTTTTTAAAACTTTTTATTCATTAAAAAGCCAAACTTTTTCTCTGATTGTAAGTTAGCCAATTTGATGAGCATATAAAATATCAATGGATGTTTCCTTTTTTCTTTTGTTTTTGTGTGTGTGTGCGTGTGTGTGGGTGGGGTGGGGGGGGGGCTTTAACTACATATATTATTTTTGGTCTTTAACTAGAAAAAGATTTTTCCAGCAATTTTCTTAAGTAATTGAACTGTTAATATAATAATCAGTACTAATAAAACCATAAACCAATTAAGAGTTTTACAATTTTGGAGGTATATATAGAATTTTCCAATATCAATTTCAAGGTAACCTACAAAATTGTCTCCTATTTGACTTGTGGTTTATGATCACTAGAAGCATGTTGGGTAGTGGTTATAGAGATGTGAGAGAGAGGAAGTTGACCAGGCATTGCATTGGTTTATCTTCAGTTTTGGTGGATGAATTGAATAACACACATACAGTATCACTACGGTACACACTGTTTGAGATTGTGACAATCTCGTGAAACCCCTTTACCACTCCAAAGTTCATGCTGCCAATTCTCTAGTGTCTCTACTCTCTAGTTAAACCATAGGGTTTCTTCATCTGGGGTTGACTTCTAATCTATTGCCTTTACCAAATTGGATTCATTTTTGGTATCCAACAAAACATGATGTCCGCTCACTGACGCCAATTCTAATACACACACACATTGATTGAGGTTCCCTTTGCTAATATATATATGTGTACATCATGTGATAACATAGATTATAACGTGTAAGATATGGAATTAAGTAATACTATTATGCTGTTATACGCAGACAAGATTTGCATTTTTAGCTTCCAATCACATGGTGGCCATGATCCACTTTGTAATGTGTGTACCCTCAACCACCTTCCTTGACCAGACAACTTTGATGCATGCCTAGGAAACATTGATTCTTTTTTATCACTCAGATTTAGATTCGACACAAAATAAATAAAGTCACCCCCTCCATTCCTATGATCATACGTAGACCAAAACCCTTGCTGTCCCTATTCTAGTATATATATATTCTTAGGCTCGCTACGGCCATTTCAATGCTTTGCTTCCTTTGCAATTAATTGTTAATATATACAAGTACAGATATGATGGGGATATTTGAAATTGCTATCTGCATTAATTCAAAAGTAACTACTATTTGATAAAGATCAGCTTGTTTTGTTTGGTTACAATAATTTGCTGCCCCAACTGGCGCTAATTTTCCAAAAGGAAAAGAAAAACATTTCACATCACATATGGGTTTGGAAATTACAGTGGAGACGAAGAAATATGTTTTTCTTCCAAACTCCTTGGTTTTCCCCTCTAAAGATATTACAAGTTTTTAAGACTAGTTTTTATTGATCCATCAACAACTAATTTGTTATATTAGAGAAAGTTTAAAGGAAGGGGAATACTCACTCTAATCTTGGATCAAAATATTTTAAGTTTATTAAGCACTTGCAAAGATACTACACCCATCAACAAAAAACTTAGATAATTAAATCAAAGTCATAACGATACACAAGCAAAAAGTCTACTAAATGAGGTGATCCTCATTGGCAATGACAATATTAAAAATTTATTAGAATCTAATAATCTGACTCAAGCTAAATCAGTTATAAATTGAATTAAATTCTTTTATGATTTGAATTTGTTTAGAATAAACAAATAAATTATAAAGTTGAATTTCTAACTCCAAATTTTTTCTGTTGTATAAAATTACCAAAATATCCTTAGATAATTTTTGCACGAGATTCGAGGTCAAACAATCCTTAATTAGGAATTTTAAACATTAGGTTAACATTATATGAAGCTTGGATAACAATTTGTGCGAAAATCACAAATCCCAGTTTTGTGTGCAAAAGGACCAAAATGGTAAATTTTGTTCAAAATTGAAGATAGCCAATCCCCATCCTAGGGGGTTAGTTTTATGCTTGAAGGGAATTATTTGTGATATGTTAATGTTAAAGTAAAAATCTCAACTCCTGATTTTTCCGTACATAAAATTATCAAATTACCCATATGGTAATTCAACACGAGATTGAGCAATTTTTGAACCCGGTCATCACTCGGAAGCCTAAAATGTTTGTACTATGTAATATCTGGAAAGTTCAGGTAATTCCAGAGAGTTTTATGTGAAATTACCTTTTTACCCCTAGTTAGTGCTTAATGAGTTCACTTAAGTAATTAAGGCAATGTTAGACTCTAATTTTTTTCGAATTGATTTCATTCATTAATCTTAGGTTAAAAATAATTACTTGATGTAATTAGAGCCTAAGAATTGTTTAGGGAAATTTAATTTCTTTCCTTAATTACAAGGACTCATAAAATCAATAATGTTAAAATTAAGGTAAATCTAGTGCATTATCTTTCTTTGTCTTAAGATTAGGACTTATGTTACTAATTATCTTTCAACTCAATTGAGATTAATTCTATTACTAGTATAAGATTACTCTTTTACCTTGTTTTGGTAAATCCTAAACACTTGATTTTTACCATTTACACTAAGTTACCAATTCATGATTTACTATCTAATTAAATATGCTATCCTATCCTATCACTTATCAAGAATCCAAATTGTCTCCCACTTTGCCCAAGCTTGCCGCAGCCTCCATGCCCACAATCAGCCTCATGATTCATCTTTTTCTATAAATAATACGCTTACAAGCATCATTGCATTACCATTTGATTTCTTGAAGTTGTCTTGCTCAAAGAATCATAAAAAAATTCTACATTCTCTCCAGACTTCAAGCTTTCTTCTTCCTCCTCCTCCATAACCAAGAAGCTCCATTATTGACATTCATCCAAGTTCTCAACCTCAAACTAACTCCTAAACACCTAAGCTTTCCATTTCCAAACACAAAATCACAAGAAAAATCTTCCTTCTATATTAACTCCGCTTGGCCGAATTCATCCTCACTATTAGGAGCAAATTTTTTTTCTTGTTACTTCATAAAAGCTCAAGCTTTATCTTTTGTAAACAAGACATAACTTGGTAGGGATTTTATTTCATGTTCTTTCTTTTATTCTTTCCTCAAATTTTTGGTTTCTATGACTTGATGATAACCATGGCTTGATGATGAGGAATCATGGTGGTGGTTGTGAATCCATCATATAAAAGACCTCTAAAGCTCAAGGTTTAGTTTTTGTTGTCAAAAGATTAATGGTATAATTGTTAGTTTCCTTTAAGTTGATTCTTTTTTAGCTTGATGATGAGTTCAAGAAATAAGGTTCTTGGAACCATGGTAATAAGAACTCTAAAGCTCACTTCCTCTTTGTTAAGATTAATTGGAGTCAAAGAGTTCATTCTTTAAAAAGTCTTAAATTTTGAGCTTAACAAGATATAAAAAAGGAACTTGCACCCATGTTTATGTTTCAAACTCTTGCATATCATGTTTAAATTTTAAGCCTTGCATAATCATATTTTTATTTCAAGCAATCACCTTAATTCTTGAAGATAATAATATGGACTTGCACATCATGTTTAAATTTCCAAGTCTTGTATATCATGTTTAAATTTCAAGTCATCACCTTGAATTTTAAAGATAAGAAAATGGACTTGCACATTGTGTTTATATTTCAAGTCTTGCATATCATATTTATATTCCCAAGTTATCACCTTATAACAACCAAGATTAAAAATGAGATTGCATTACATGTTTATGATTCTAGTTATCACCTAAATCTCTAAAGCTCAAGACTTGCTCCTCTTATCTTAAATGAAAATTTTAACCATGAACATACTTTTAACATATGATTTTGACCTCTTGATGATGATGGGCCTAGAGTGAGTTTTATTTTATGGTAAGGCTTCATGTATTTCCAATGTCTTGAAATAATTTTAAGACAAACTAGTAACTAGAAATGATTTATGATGCAATTTTCCAAGCTCTTAGAAACTAAAATAAAGGTTTCTGAATTGCTTTTATAAATTATGTAACATGCTGATTTGTATGCCTTAGAGTGGTGAAAATTCCAGTAAAAAAAAAGAGTGGTGAAAATTAATATTAGTTGTTATAAAAAATCATTCTTGACACATTAGGCAAAATTAATAACTAGAATGGTGCAAAAGTGCAATTTTTGAAAACTTCTAGAGATATGAATTTTGGCTACTAATTGGAATTATTTGATTATGTATGGTGCTGTTTGGGATTGACTAATTGTGTAAAAATTGCTAATAATTAGTGTAATAATCATTTTTAGCATCTTAGGAAAAGCTGGTAATTAGAAAGGGTCCAAAACGCAATTTCTAGAACGCTCAAGATTTAATTTTCTAATATTGCTCAATGCTGTTTGGTACTATTCATGAGGTTAAAAATTAGTGAAAATTATTGTAATAGCCACTATTGATCTCTTTTATTCATAAAAGAATAATTACATGTGTTAGATTAAACCGATTTGTAATTTTGACCCATTTAAGGGCTAATGAGTAATTACCGACAACTTGAGGTTGAAAATGAAAATTTTATGTATGATGACCCTTAGTGCCTTATGTATATTTTGTTGAAGCATAACATGTGTATTAGCTGAGCCCGGTCCTTGATTTCGGCATCCTGGGTAGGAGCATGTTTACCTTTCAATAAGATGTTGATAATAGCATGCTTATGCGAATTATGTTATGATAAGTTGCAATTATGATTGAGACCTTTGAGATGCATAGTTGATGTGTTCTATGAGCATGAAATGTAAATTCATAAGGTATAATGATATAATATTCAGGTTTGCACTCTAAGGAACACGCTAAAATTAAGGTGACATAAGACACATGGAAATTATCCTCTAAACTCCTCAAATTAAAGGTTATGAGAGGTGATCCAAAAAGGACCCTTTAGACTCCAAGAATTAATGGTTATGAAATGTGTTCCTATGCCCCCTAACCCGCACTCTGGAGTCGGGAATTTAGCTTATCCGGGATAAGTATAAACTAGTGACGACTAGTTAGGTATTAGCTTATAACCTAGCACTCTCAAGAGGAAAGAAGGTATAGGGCCGCCCCCAAAGAAAAGAGAATAAGAAATTTAATTCACCTAAAATAAATAATGATGAGAAATCATGTGAAAAGGATTCATGTTCTTTATGTCATGTACATTGATTGTGATTTTTATGATAATTAGCATATGGCATTGATATGCATTCATGATATAGTATGATGCATCCATCACATTAAAATTCATGCTAAAAGATACGGACCTCGGCTAAAGGAATTTGGAAATTAATAAAAGAACCTTATATATGCTCACATTTTCATCATGAAACCTTAGGTTCCTGAGAACGATGATGATGACACATGCATTAGGAGGCGAAAGCCCTATTGAGATTCTTTTATAAGTTTCTCATTCCCTCTTCTTTTCTTCCATCTCGTCTTCAGAGGTAGATGGCGACATTCGTGATCTATGTTGATGCTCCCACATGGGAAATGCACTATGACCCGTCAACCAGTCTTATCATTTTGTGGGTCATTGTATAGTTCGTTTGTATGTCTTTATGGATCGTCCCTTCATGCACCCCCTTTCAGTGACTGGTTTTCCCCCATAGCCCCTTTTCGGATGATCTTGCCTTCGAGTGCTCACGTCCGCATGCTCGGAGTTTCTACATACTCACTCTCCTCATCTCTTCGAGACTTCCCTGATTACATACCCCAGTCACCATCCCGTTTTCCTGGGTCACGGTCGAACCTATCATAGGATCTACTCTCCCGTCACCCTTCAGGAGGTCTGCCCGTTGTCCCTATGGAGGTGGGAGGTGACAGTGATGGAGAGACTACGGTCATGCAATTGATAAGAGGAGTTGAGCCTGCACGTAGAGGCGCTACCCATCTTCGTCGAGGTGCCCATGTTGGACCCACGGGACTTTATGCCACACGAGACGAGTTGATTCGTGGATCTTACTCTAGGCGCTTTGAGCAAGAGTAGTGAGAGGGGGGATCTTATGCTAGTTTATTTTTGTATTCGTTTGTCTATTGTTCGTCTTGGATTACTGTATTTGATTTAACCTCTATTGCGAGGCATGATGTCCTTTTAGTAGTGCATGTTAGTGTGTGATGTGAAACGGTTAATACTTATGCTATAATTATATATAATAATGTGGTTATGTTCATGTGATTGTCATGCACTCATGTAACTCGTTTTTATTTTCTCCTCTATCTAAGCGGGACAAATGATGGGTTCTACTTATGTATGCGCGGCTCACGTTTTGATTTAAAAAATAAAAAAATTTATCCGTAATTACATTAAAGTATTTTCAAGAGTTTAAATTAAGAACTGGAACAAAAGAGTAATAACTAATAATTAGCTTAAATACGTCATAGACATGTTGAATTAAATATTATGGTGTTATCCAGAATTCAATTATCATTGATTAATAAAACATTATAACAGTATCTAGGATATTCATGTAAATTTTGAATCCTAATTTTATAGTCAAATCAGACCTATTTGAGTCTAATTTATTTTTGAGCTTTTTAAAAGAATTAAATTTCTGCTGAATTACAATTACAAGAGTTTTCAAACACTGCATAAAAGAAATTAATGACCAATTACTTGAATAAACTAATCACTTGCCATTTACTTACAATTACCAGGATTAATTATAATCTCAAGTTCAGATCATTTTATTTTGTTAAAATTAAATCATCCGTGCAATAATAGGCGTTGATCAGCAAAGGGAAGCTTAAAATGGGAGCAAATAATAGTGAACGTGGAATTCACTGACACCAACCCAAAATTGCTTTTCTCCATTTAAGGCGGGGTATAGATAGGAACAAGCATGTGCTGCTATGCGCTCGCAGCCATCATTTGTGGAGAAAATTATGGGCTGTGGACTGTGGTCACCTATTCAGTCCTATTGGACAGTACAGGACCATCTCTAAGACCAATAAGAACTCGACGCCTATACACAACCACATCACCAAATTGCCATACTTTTTTCACAAAATTTAGAAGCGCCTGATCTGTCACGGGAGTACAATACTGCGAGAAATTTCTAGAGTAAGAAAAATAGTTGTTCTGTTTTAATTTATCAGATTATTATTAATATATTATTAAGGTAAAGTGTTTTTGTACTATTAACCAATTATATCTACTGATTTATGTGACCTTAAAAGTAATAGGTATAATAAGAGTTTCATTACGATGAAATGAAATTAAAAGTTTGTGTAAAGAAAATTGTATTAGCAATATGCATTAAAATTAAATATTTATTTAATAATTAACACTTTGGTTGTTATTTTAAAAATACAATTTAAACACCAACAAATAATCGGTTAGGGTGAAAGTTGCTACTTCCTCTTAATCAGTAATCGCATATTCGAATCATGAGCATAGAGTAACTGAGGCTGGGGGAACTATATATATTCCTTTCCAGATTTCAAATACACGAACAAAAATATTTATGTTAAATATTGATTTCTCTTGAACGGCAAGACACATCAATTGAGTTCGTGATAATAGGACTCAGTAAATTAGTAAAGTTTAAGAAAAATGATATAAAATAATGATTTTTTTAATTAAGACTGAAAGTAGTTAAGGCTTTCTCATGGTCATTTCTGCCTTTCTCATTTTATTAACAACCAGTCAAATCTTTTGACTATGTTAATTAATCAGCAACGAGTTGTGATGAGGATTGTGCCCATCTCTCATCAGATAAGATGTTTGGCATTACGTTGGATAAACAATTGCTGTCAAACCTCACCTGTATCCTTTGTTGGGGGAAAGCATCACACCAGTTTTTTTTTATTAAATAAGCATGTTCAGTGAAAGAAAAGTGGCCGTAATTTAATGCATAAAGCAAGAACTACTCAAGCTTGTTGGTGGAGAAATCATTAGTCAAATCTGGATTGCATAAATATATTATGTTTATCTATATACCTAAGTTTTCTTTGGTGGAGGGAAGCAGTGTTGCCAGTTTTGTTTGCCATGTTTGTTGGAGTTGCATCACCTTATTTGCAATTATAAATAAATAATTGAGTTCCACAACTAAATAGCTAGTGGGAATCCTACTCAGAAAATCATATTAAAAACCTAGCTATATCATTTTTCTTTTTTTTTTATAGAACCTAGCCATGCCATTCACATGTATATGTTTTCTAATTTTTTCTTGATGTCCTTTAGATTTGTACGTACTAATTTCATTTTTAAAACAAAATTGTGTTCCAAGTTCCAACTTCCCATTAACCATCAATCCCTCCTTCTTCGAGGTTTCCGGAGTCTTATTTTCAGTGGAATCTGGCTCAGAATATGGATTAATCAGAGAATGCATAATAGTTTTTGGCCTAATTATATGGAATAAAAGCTGATGAATATGTTTCAGCTTCTCATTATATTCTCTCCTTAATTGGATAGGAATTCAAAACACCCAAATAATAATGAAGCATAGGTTTAGAAACGATACAAACAGAAACATAAAAAAAAACTCATAAAAAAGTACAAGACAAAAAGAATAAAGGGCAAATAAAAACACCAAAGAAAATCTGATTGAAGGAAACAAACAACACCACCACAAGAAGCGTATAGAAATTAACAATGCTTGTTCAAGGGTTGCCCTTTGTGTAGTAAGGCAAATATGCACTTCTCTTTCATCAAATTTAGATTTTACATCCATTAGGCCAATACATGCACGATGGTACCCTATCCAGAGTACATGGTGATCTCTATTAATAAATAAAATGAAAAATTATAATAGCGGTCTATAATATCAAATATTAATATAAAATCTTAAGATTTGTTAAGGGTCTCTTTATTTATAACTTCTTTTTAAGTTCGTTTGAACAATATTATTTATGACTTTTTTTTTAACTTTTCAGAAGTTAAAAGTAAAGCTATATTTATAAATTTATTTAGCTATACAATCTATTACTTTTCAAAAGGTTATTTTTAATGTTTTTTGATAATCAACAAACACTTTTTAAAACATTAAATTCAAACATTTGTATTTCTACATATATATATATATATATATATATATATATATATATATATATATATATATATATATATATGAAATAACTTATTTAAAAGTTAGTTTTTAGAAGTTCCTTTTACATAAGAGCTTAAGGCTCGTTGGGATGTGTTCTCATAAAAGATTTTTTTTTAATTAAGATCTTTTAAAAAAGTAAAAGTTAAGTTATGTTTAGATGTAATAACAATTTATGTTTGGATGTAATATTGATTTTTTTTAGAAAATGAAACTTCTAACTTTTCAAAATAGATTGTTTTTGCTTTTTCTAATGATTCCACTTTTACTTAAAAAAATTACCTAAACATACGGAAAAACACAAGAAAATCTTTTTTTATAAAAAGAAAAAACACATTCAAACAAGTTCTAACTAAAGCTATTTACCTGAATATAATCTCTTATACTTCAAATTCCAACATTTTTCTGAAAAGCTTTTGAAGCAAAAGTATTATCCAAAAAGTATAACCATAAAATTAGCTTATGATCAAATGAACATGGTGTGAAAATTGGAAATGAATTGAATACGGTGACATTCCAAGCTCCCTTCTATACTGATCGTTACGAGTCATATTTGTTCTGTGCTTTCATTAATTTTTGCGGAGAAAAGCTTCCCCTTTCCTTTTCCACTTCCATCACAAAAGTGTTATGGAATCTCTCGTTGCTTTCTTTACTTAACCTTTCATCCAATGAATTATTCTCTGACGTCCTTTTGATGGGAGGCTTTTCCAGTGTGGTCACTTTTCATTCATTCCCTTCCATCCATTCAATTGTGCGCACGTTTTAATTTGAAAAATCATATCACTCCATATAATTAGCTAGTCATGGAAGTGAATAAGTTGCCACAGATTAAAAACCTTAATCATATGTTACTACTTCACTGAAGTATTTTTTTATAAGAAAGCGTAGGAGGAAAGTAATTGTTTCAGCGCATATCACAAATCTTAACGACATGTTTTAATGACCTTTTCCCATGAAAATGGTACAAACAGAATACAAATTAATACTATTATAGTTTTATTAGATTTTTGTCAATTAACCCTTTTTTTTATGGAACTACCAATATCAAGATCCTATTATTAAAAATCTGACTAATCTATCAATCTAATATGATGAAGTTCTTTGAATAGGATAAATGTTTCCCAATAAGAATTTTTCCATTCCCAAGACTTAAACATAAGACATCTAATTAAGGGACTAGACACCACCTTGACCAACCACATTACTAATTGAAACAACTTTCATTATTAAGAATTTACACTTCCAAATGACTTGTTTTACCTGTTCATTATATTCCACCAACGTCGGCAACCAATGAGCCCTAAGAAGATGACATAAACAGAACTTAAGGATGTTACATTTGTTTCATTATTTATTCTTTTAATACAAATTATAAGGCTACTAAATATATATAAAATTAGGTTTTGCTAACAAGTGATCTAAAGGTACTTTTTGATAAAACATTTTAAAAGTTTTTGATATATCAATACATTGAAAATCATTTTTAAATATAAAACTTTTCTCTTTTAAGATTCCTAAAAAAGTACTCTTAAGGCAACTATTAGCAAAACCCATAAAATTATTCATTTTTATACGATGCTCAATTATATCATGCAGCAGGTTAGGTATGTGCATGGTGCACTAAGTGAAACAAATAGTGATCTATATATATCTTGTAGATTATTGTGGAGCACCAATACAACTATTTAAGAAATTATTATTATTAAGCATGATGCATGGTGCACTATGTGAACTCGTAGATTATTGTGGAGCACCAATATGGCAAATTGGCAATACAATTATTTTAGAAATAACTGATAATTTTATTTATATATATGATCTGCCAAAAATTTCAATTAATTCTATGATCATGATAAAAAAAAAAAAGTAAAGTGCTCATCTACGTGATCTTGAAATTAATTGAATTTTTTGAGAATTACACGAATAACCATATCACTTATGAAATTTAAAAATGTGGTTAAATGTGTTTCAAATGCAACTAATAAATTTATCAGTGTGATCCTGGATTTGATTAAAAAATTTTGGCTGCCATATAAATAAAATTTAGTTACTTTTAACTTGATTGTATCGACGCTTTATAGTAATCTTGACCATTAAAAATCAACAACTTGAATCAATGCATACTATAAAATAGATATTTTTTTTAATAACTCGATGCACCACAAAATTGACCATATATGACCCTTTTTTTTTTTTTTACTATCTTACAAGGTATTACCACATACTTTTGGTGAGGCTTGAATGAGTGCACTATTTAGAACATAAATGAGTTAGTAAGTACAACATAACACTCTTGATACAACAATTAGGTTATATTTAGGTTTAGTTTGGTAATCTTGTACCTTAGCTTTTTAGAGTTGTTGAATTTTCTGGGCTTTTTAAAAGTCCTATTAATACTATTTAGTAAAATAATGTAAAAGTAATTCTCAATAAGAATAAGTTACACCTCACAAGAATAATATTTAATAAATATATTATAAATTTATTTTTAAAATTTAAAATAATTATAATAAACATAAATATCAAATATAGAAAATTTTACTTTCATTGTCATAAAAAAGAGTAAGGCTATATATATATATATATTAAAAAATTATAAAACTAATCAATCCTAAAATGTAACCTACAAAATGATCTCAAAAGCACTCACAACTTTTAAAAGTCATGATCAGCAAGATAAGTCTATTTTTTTTATACCAAATGGAAATAATTATTAGCTTATACTTTTCGTAATTAAATAGGAATGCTTCCTCAAATAAACACTGTCAAACCAAGCTTTACTCCCTTAGTTATCAAACAAGTTTCAATCTCCAAAACTTTTTCCACATTTATCTTCTGTCATTTCAGAAAATTCATAGACTTTTTTTGTTCTTCTTATTTCTACCCTTATTAAATGAACAATATGAAGAGCAGTTAAGTAAGAAAGAGAATACGTAAAATTAAGAGACAAGATCAGTAATTGTGTAAAACATATTTAAATCATTATAATATTAAGGTCTATATCTTTTTTAAAAAACGGAGGGCATAATTAATTGATTCTATGAAAATTATAAAACTTCACATCAAGAAAACAGGACTAAGTCAAGGTTGATACATCTACATACACTCACATGAATCATTATTCAATTATATTTATTCATGTTTAAACTTGTAAAGAAGGATCAGATGTGGCTAAAAAGAGAAGTACCATTGTTGATGAGGAATCGTAGTGGTTGTCAACTTCTTGGCAATAAAGCAACTCCTTATTGAACCATTGACCCCCTTATATCCTACCATGACATGAGTTCAATTTTCGCTCACGAGATACTTTTATTTGTGATAATCATATAAGAATTTCCATAAGTACTGAAGGAATCAGGGCCATCCTAATAATAATAATAATATAATAATAATTGAACCACGGACTTCCCATTTAATTTGTCCTTGGAGGAATGTGTGTCAAATTGTTTCGTTGGCTGGTCGCTTTCCCCTGTTTCAACATTAAAGCAAAGAAGCAAAGTTGAATACGCAATCGAGGAGCTTTTGCTGCTCATTTTCTTGTTGGGTCCTAACAATTCCTTATGCATTATTTCTAGTTTGAGCAAAGTATTCCCCTCAGATTCCGGCCATTGTTTCTTCGGTAAAAGACCAAGCAAAGAGATTCTTTCTTTTTCTCCTAATAATTGTACTCATACTATAATTATTTGTTAAGCAATAATTGGTGGCAAAATATTGAATATATATATAACTGGCAATCAAAATAAAAAACTGAAACAACTTCAAATGGCCTGTTAGTTTGACAAAGCCACAGGAATTGATTTAGAGATAAGAGATTTAGGTAGTATAATTATGACTTTAGATTTAAATTTCATTACGATCATTTGTGATTTTAGAAAGTAAAAAAAAAAAAAGATTAGTTTGACAATAGAGATGTTTATAGTTAAAAGTTTTCTGATAAAATCCATTATAAATGATTAATATTGATCATACTCAAGTTTGAAAGCTAAGCCTAGCTAATTCGATATTGTCATAGATGTAAAAGTTTAATAGGAGTGTATGTCCATACAAAGCAGAACACGGATAATAATTTCACAAGTCACACAATCACACACACATAACTGGTCAATCGGATGTGATGGCCCAAGTTTAAATTTCACTCGTAGCTTTGATCTCATATATCTCTATTCTCATAAAGAAAAATATTACTTGGATTCATAATGTGTGATATCATATCATTAATATTTCATCTATTATTAGATATGATATGGATTCCATCAAATAAGACCTATATCTCATTTAATAATACATGAGATTAATTAATATGATGTCTCATATATTATAAATATAAATATCATAATTCTTTTTCTAAAGGACAATAATTTTTCTTAGACCCTAATGGCAAAATATATGTCCCTTCAAAGTTCAAACCTTTATATATGGGACCTTGAAGAGTAAATTACTTAAATGTGGAATTATGAAATTATTTAGGAATATATGATGCTTTAAAGAGAACCCATCACCCTTCCTGTCTAGCGGCTTCTCTTCCCAAAAAAAATAATGAAAAATAGAATTTGTGATAGTGTAATACGGTTCCATTAAAATAATATATATACAAAGCATTACACTTGCTGCTTCTGTTGATTGTCTTGAATGTGGCTAAATATATTAAAAAAATATGGTTAAATTTCACTCACACACTTATTGCTACACATTTGTAAAATAAAAAGAAGAGAAAGAATCAACACATGGTCAATCGTGGTGGTAAATATGTTTTCCCTTAAATTAATGTCTCGGATTTGAGTCATGGGTCTAAAAAAATTGGTACCAGAAGAACTATGCCCCATGAAGTCTAAAATGCTCAAAAGTATTATAACATATTTATGTATATATTTTGAAAAAAAAATATTTAGAGTAATTTATCCAAAATGTATTTGGTTAAATCTAGTGGATCATGCATGTTTGAATATTTGAATTCACTAATTTCTTCGGTTAGGTTACACTTTTTTTTATCGATTTTTTTATTATATATATTGACATAAATAACCTACTAATAGTTTACACTTGAAGGAAAACTATATTAAAACCATAATAAGTTGTGTTTAGATATTTTGCGACGAATATAAAATGAAATGAGATAAATTAAGAGTTTAAAGTTGACATAATGACAGTGCAAATAGAACTTCACTTTACCTCCTTCAACTATAGGTTAAATACACTTTAATTTATAAATTGAAAAAATGTGTAATGCATGTAATTCTCAAACTTTTTTTGTATATATGTTCACTTTTCTCCATTTGTTACATTTTCATCCTTGGTTAACCAAAAATAATACATATTTAAAAAAATATAAGGATAATTAGGTTGTATTTGTTCTTTCCTGTAAATTATTTTAAAAATTAAAGTAAATATAATTCTAAAGTTCAAGGAGGTAAAATTCGCTTGTCTTATGAAAATGGATAAAAAATTAATGAAAGGACAAAAGTGTAAATTTTAAAAATAGTTTAAGAGTTGCATTGTATGTTTGTAAAATTTAAAGATTAAAATGTACATAACCTATGATCTAAGGGGAAAAAGTGAAGTTTACTCAAACTTTTACACCGTTATCTAATGATCAAACCATTTGTACGTGTCACCATAAATTTTGGATAGCCGAATTGTGGATCAAACAAGGCGTGCCAGGACATTTCTCCAATATGCAATCGACAAAATGGACTTGTGAGAAATACTACCGAGATACGCAAAGCTTAAATAATTCCCACAAAGAGAGGACTTTGTCTCTGGACAAATGAGTTACAAACCACTGGTAAGAGCGTTTGGATGTGATCCAAAGGAATTCTTAGCAGACACAGTGTAATCAACTAAAGGGCAAAATGTAAAGGATAAAAAAATAAAAGTGGTTGATAAAGACCGCAAATTTAAAATAGGAAAATTCAGAACAGACAACTAATTAGAGTGTATAAAAGTAGAAATAAACGTTAAAGAGACTTGTGTAATGTTGTTTTTCTCGCCTGCGTCTTGGTCGATTTGAGCTCTATTTTTTATCCAAAAAGAGAAAACTTTAAAGAGACTCGTGTTTGATTGATATACGTTGTTGTTACAAGTAACATGCATATGAATTTAGTGAGATGAGTAGTTTTATGTGAGAGTGAGAGGATTATTGAATTTGGATCATATAATTATACATAGATAATCATGATTAAAAGTTATTAAAAGGTTATATGATTATTTAAAAATGTCACATGACCTTATATTTTAATATTGATCATTAATACAAAATCTGACACTCAAATTTACTCTTCTCCTCTCATATAAAATCACTTATTTCACTATATATATATATATATATATATATATATATATATATAGATATTATATGAGAGGAGTGGTGGTTTATTATGAGTAAGAAGAGCAAAATTTAGGCCGTATAACTATATATAAATGGTTATGATTGAAATTTGATTAATGATAATTAATACTCATATGTTAATTTAAAAAAATCACATAACTTTATGTTTTAATTTTAATTATTTATATAAGATTCAATACTTAAGATTCACTATATATATATATATATATATAGAGAGAGAGTGAGAGTCCATTTAATATAACAAAAATTAACTGTTAAAGTAATTAAATTTAATATAGATGAAGAATTATAAAATAAAGTAAGTGTGTATAATTTACTCTTAGAGTAAATAGATTCTCACCCCGGCAAGATTACCCCATTCTTAACCGTAGAATTGAGTGACCTGATGTCCATGATGAAATGTGACAATTCACCACACTGTCCTTGGGGCATTGGACTTTGATGTACTCTTCACGTGCTGGCGTGGGGATGAGATCATTGTTTGTGTTAGAGGGTGAGTATATATACATGAGAAATAAAAAGCATAAAGAAAAAATATTTATTTTAATTTATTTATAAATTGATATATAAATTTTATAAGTTATTATTATTTATTATTTCTCATATTTTTTATGCAATAACTTATATATCAATCAATCAAAGAAGTAGAGTAAATATTTTGTTTTATTATAAAAGTTTCTAAGAATTTCTCACATATACATTCTATTTATATGCTCCTTAAATTTTTTTTATTTTAATGGCAATATGTTTCTTACAAATTGTTACATAATTTATTGAACTAATATTTATTTTAGTCCCTAAAGATGTGAGTAAAGCATATGTCATGTTAGTTTCAGTCAACTTTTATTTAACATTCTATTAATTAAATAAAAAATCTTAATATTAAGTAATATTTTGACATACCTTTTATCATTTGAAGTATAATTAAGTTTAAAAAGAATCATTTTAATGTATAAAATTACACAAAATGAGTCATTCAAATCTCATTTTCAAGTCATAAATTGATTCATTTTATACAATTTTAGGCATCAAAGTGAAATATTTTTAAACTTCATTATGCTACAAATAATATATGATATGTTAAGGTATCACTTAACATTACATATCATCATTTAATTGATAAAATATTAAATAAAAGCGGGATGATGAACTAAATTGATTCATATTTTGCGAGGTAGGAGATTAATTTAATTCATTTTGAAAGTTAAGGACTAAAATAATTCACAAGTATAAAATCAGAAATCAAAATAAATGTTAACTCTAAATTATTTGATTTGCATGATTTAAACTTGACACATGCTTCGTACGTATGATATGTCAAATATATGCATATAAAATTTTGGAAAAGAAATGCTAAGTACTGTGATGTGGTACCGGATAGAACGATAGAGATAGAAAGCAAGGGAATCTCTTTCTTAGTTGTTGCGGGCTTCAATCATGGTGTTCCATTCCTTTCTACAGACACTTGCATTGCACCCATAACTGCTAATTATGATCACATGTATATCCTTTTTGTCAACCTAGGTTCCTCATGAGACATGGCATTGCATTCTTTGTGTCAAAAGTTGGACAACGTGGTTTTGACTGACTAGATCATATATATATGCATGCCCCAAATTGAAAATGATGTGAAGAAAGAAATTTGCTAAAATGGTCAGCTTGAAAGTTGGGACTAATGATAGCATTCATCTGACTCAGCTTCCATTGATGGTTCCTTTCGGATTTTTATATATACTAATTAAAATGAGATGCAGACTTTATATTGATGCAAAATATTAATGTTTGCTTGTTCAAATAGTCTGGTGTTTATTATTTAAAAATAAAATATCGATGTTAATTTATATGAATATAAAATTTTAGTATTGACAACACTATTTTTATAAATTATAATAGGTTATTCAGAATCAAATTAGACACACTCATCTTAATAAAATTATGCTAGTTATTTATTCTTTTTTAAGCCATGCTATTCAGTACAAATAGCATTAGTCATCACAGTTACCTGGTGAGACCAAGGCAGGCCAATAGTCAAAGTGGGTCCAAAGCTAATCATATTGCAATGGGATAGGTATGTGCTTTCTTTTATTATTATTAGTTGGGTCTAAGTATGTGCTTTCTTAGGGCAGGTTAATGAGAGCAATGGGAGGACAACAGGCCCATGAAAGGCCCCCTCCCTAGGAGCTGCAGATCATTTTGGGGAAATCACTTGAATTGAACTTTTGCGGTCCAAATCTGTTTCCCTTTCCCTGCAATGCATAATCTCCCTTTTGGATGATCATATTATGTACTTCGACCATTGATATGCATTTTGTATTTCAATCAATGCTACTGCAAAACTTATATGCATGATTTTAAATCAAACTGATTTGAGTAGATATGCATATTGATTTTTGAATTTATAAAAAACACTGAGGATTAGGTTTCTAAGAGCACTGTAGAAGTCTGCTTCAAAAGGGATTGTATAGTAGTAGTAGTAGTAAATTATTACGTTTCTAACTTGCCGTCATATAAATCACCCGTGAATTTCACTAAAGAACGGTATTGATCCAGAAAATTTAGGTAATGAAGGACAAAGATAATATATAAATATAACATAAATTTTATATAATTTTTATCTTAATATAGGGTTAAACTTAACAAAATATAATAATGGGGACAAATATGTATATATTTATACACTTCCAAATAATTTCTCAAATTTTAGTAGAGGCATAAGCCTCCACTCCCTGCTCAAGAGTATTTAAGAATATATTTTTCTGTAAATGATTATGTTTTCTTGGATACATTCATATTTATGATTCTATCCAATGCATGCAACACGCAGAGTCAGGTATTCTAGGTGGCATAAAACTATGAAGTCATTTTTTTGGTTATATATATATATATGACCTCTTTTCATTGTTCATCTTTAACCCATTTTTTCTAGGAAACATGACAATGATCAGAAGCAGTAATAATACAAAGCAATCATTGGCAAGATCCTACAATTACTAATTGCAAGCTGCAATGTACACAATCTCCTTTAGTTTCGCTCAATAGATCCAAGATAAAGGCCATCAGTCAAAGATTATTCCTATCTTTAAAGTTTGTCAAAAATGTTTGCTTTCGTTAACTGTTTTTTTTTTTTTTAACAATTTTATAGTCTTTATTAGTGCAATTGTCAAGCTACAATTATGAAAGCCCATGTTTGGCAACCATCTTCTTTCAAAGGTCCTTAATTTCATCTAGAGAACAATTCAAAATAAATCAATTTCTTGAAATCTAAAAATCAGAGCCAGGATTATTCACATTTTAACATGCATTGTTGGGCAGATGCCATGCACACAATCAATGTGTTGCATTCAGAAACACTTGCTTTATAACCTCTCTCGTTACAACATTACTGTTTGTCATGACTGCCTTTGGTACACTTGTGGTTTAGCTAGACATTTAAATCGAGTTATTGGCTATGATCTCTTGATCTATCGACCCGAGTGAAGCATTTCCTATTAGGCAACCCCTCCCTATCAATGTTGCATGGATACCGGTACGGTGTAGTACCGTACTGAGGACAGATAAAAATTTTGAAAAAGGTGAAATATGGCTATGTCTATATATATAAAAAAATATTAAAATTTTATAAATCTCATACAATGAAAATTAAAAATTTAATATAAAACATATCAAAATTATTCAATATTATATTCCAATTTTTCTAAAAAAAAAATAAATTTGGGTAGGGGAAAGATTAGGACTAAATGGAATAGGCAAAAGAAGGAAAGAAAAAAAAAAAGCAAAAGAATATAAAAATTAATTAACTGACATAACCAGGTTTGGATACGCGTCCTGAGGCATGCTTAACCATACCCCACCGTACCCAAATTTTTTGTTTTTTAAAAAATGAAGTCATTAGAACGTACCCATGCATACTCGTACCCACGAGTATTTTTATAAAAATGGAGTACCCAGACATCATAATTAATACCACCTGTCGCATAACTAATCCTTCAAATCCTAACCTTTATCATCCTTAACAAAACCACTTCACATAGCATATGTAGTATCAAACAAGAATTTCTAATTTCCTATATAGCTCCTAATCCATATGAATAAATAATTAAAAAAAAAGTTACACGAGGCTAATAGAGTGTGGTAACAATGTACATATTCATTACTCATCAACAGAAAAGTCTGGTTCTGCTGGCTTCTGCAAAGAGCTGACCACTCCAGAATCAGTTCTTGAATGCACATTCACACCCTTCCTATTGCTCCTGGTTACCTTTGTTGCATACACAACTAAGCCTGAACTATTTGTTGCTGTTCCAGGCTCAACAACTGTGACATTCTCCCTTGCCCTCAGTTTAGCAGCTTCCTTTCTTTTCTTGTACCTTCTCCATGCTGCTTGTATGAAACATGCTGCCCATGCTCTCCACTGGTGTGAGTGGAACCTGAACTTGTGCCTAAGTTGTTTGCTGTGCAGTCTTCTAAACTGAGATGCAACAAATTTCAGGTCTTCAGCTATGAGTGCAAAGGCCTCTACCTCTGTAATGGCCTTAACTGTTCTAGTGGAAGAAGGAAGGATGACACTCGGCCGTGGATCCAAGGCCCATGTCAGGAGTTCCTCACCACAGAAGTCACCTGGGCCTATGCGACATGAGTTGAAGAATCCGGTGCGGCCTCCATTGGTTGTGTAAGAATCAAGGTGCCCTCTAATTATGAAGAGCATCTCATTGACAGGGTCACCTTCACGAACAAGATATGTGCTCTCTGTGCACAATGCTGGCTTTAGCCTTTCACATATTGCATCTAGCATCCTCTCATCCATTTGGTCAAACAATGGGACCTGTTGATAATGAATTAATGGATAAGTTAGCGTTTTTCTCAGAGATTCAGAGATATTCTTGCTTGGGTACAAGATTAAAACCTTATATTTAGATACACTTACAATAAAATTGAGTTTCAAGCTTTGTTAAAGATACGCTCACTTCTAAACCCCACCAACTTTATAGTCACTGTGCCTAAATATGAGGTATTAAATTTTATACATGTGAGAATTTTTCAAGAGAAGTAAGCAGTGTTTCAGAAGTATGAGTGTTATTACTTGTAATGTGATCTTCATAAGAATTGAGAACTATAGAGCAACATCAGCAGTCACTAAGTCTGTTTCTACTAAATGGGGTCAGTTATATGAATCAAACAATAGCATGATGCTCTATTGTAATCTTTGGCTATAGCCTACATACAAACTGCTTAGAAGTTAAATCTGAATCCTTCATAATATGTTTGTCCATTGTTATTCTCAATGTTTTGTCTATGGATTGAGAACTATCTTTCAAACAAATAAAATTTGGAATGTAACTGACGTACTCGTCGAACTAGCTCAAGACAAAGGTGGCGCTTGATGTCTCTATGAAGATCCACCGGCAGACCTTTGAGAAGGGCTTCTTCATCTACTCCTCGTGTAGCTAGCCATTTGTATTGATCATACTTGCGCACAGATTGTCTTAGTTCTGGAGGCAGCTGCCTGTGATGCATCCACTGCTCTGTATCAGTTCTTTTGACCCTCCACTCTTCTAAGCGGACAGTGGTTGATTGGAGGTATGTCTGCCATAAATTTAGTTCCATTAGTACACCAATAGAACAATGTGAATTTCGATATGTAATACAAAGCTTGTTATGGTCCTTATCTTGACGCAATATGTTCGCATTATTAAGACAAAATATAAATAGCTGGTATGTGCAAAACAGCTCTAGGATGAGAGACATAATTTGACTTCCACTTACCTGCATATTACCAATCAGCAATGCAAAAAGAACCAATCCAAGGGTTGCAACAAGAATGGCAAACATTATTTCCCCAACAAAAGTGCTAGTAAGAAGACCTTGTCCCAAAGAACTGCACCAATGAATCAGAAAAGCATAAGCACCTAGATGAGAAATCAATTTGCAAGGGAAAAGGAGAGTAAACTATTTCCCTCATTTTATCAAGTTTGTAGCTGTCAAGCAGGAAGACATCTTAACCTTTGCTCAACAAGATGCCAGAAATGGAGTAGAGGAATAGCATTTTGAAACATAGGAGACTACCTCAGATTCCTTAGACCCCACCATAGACAATAGAAGTACTTATTAAAGAATGCGGAGGATGTAACTCCTGATGTCACTGCATCACCGTGTATACCAAATGGATAAAATTTAGCACTTGGATAGCATAACTTTGTGACATTACTTCTTAAAAACCAGGAGACCCTGAGGACATCTTTAACCCTGTTGCAATCAAAGAATTTATATCGACAAGATGACTCCTCTAGATTGCAGACACTCCTCCAGCATGCTTCTTGTCGTTCAATTGATAGAAGATACCAGCAAGCTCCTAAAATCTTTAATCATAAAAGGAAAGCATGAGTGAAGTTTAGTATTTAAACTTTCTTTATATTTTTACTACAGTGCATTCATAGTTTGTGATGCCTACACTAGAAGCTAAAACCTGGGAGCAGCTGAAGAATTTACTATATTAGACAAGCCTTAAATGTCATTAAAACCGATCATTTGAAGTTATATAAATGTCAATTGTAGGCAAAAACTGGAAAATTACAACTATTTACTTTAGCTTGGTATAGTGTGAATCAAGAAAATAAAATCCTTCTTAGAAACTCAGCTCAACCTATTTGCTGATGATGTCTTCAGTGCATCTCTTGTAGCATTTGGTCTACACTTTAATCCTTTCCTATTATTGTTAGACTGAATTTTCCTTAATAAACACAATAAATAGAAAATAAAAACAGGAAAAGGCTTTCATACATACAGTTCAGGAAAAGGCTTTCATACATACAGTTAATGTCATTAACTTACATGGCTAGCCAGCATGTAAAGAATCAGGTTGTAAGCAGCACCTGCCCATGCTGTCTCTGTCACAACCCCCGTGGCTTTTACAATTTGGGATGAAAGTGGAAAAATCAGAAACAGCCTCGGTAGATACTGAAAAATGATGATGAAGCGAAGGACATTTTTCGTGTTTGCCATGGTTGAGCCCCTGAGATTGGGGATGACAATCCAAATTAACACCTGAAATAGCCATAACAAGAGCATATTTAGCTGGTTAAAGTACCATTGCCTTGTTTAATATATAGGAAGAGTGAAGTTATTTGGACAGTGCTTTAAGGTGTCCATCGATACTAGGGAGTTATGTGCAAATGATGGGGGAATTTGCTGACATAACTAGAGAATCAGGATGATAGCATTAGTGTCTTACTTGAGGAAGGGGCAAGGCAGCAATGAAGTCTAACCAGAAACCTTTGAGAAAGTACCTATTTGCTATCTTTGAAGGGTCTATAACAAGTTCTCCTCTCCCAAATACCCGGGAAGAAGGAGCAACATAAGCTGTACGAAACCTCATGAGAATCTGAATCATGTAAAATGCATCTGCCACTGATCTGATAATAGTGAGGATAACTTCATGTGTTGTTCCAATATCAATGCACACTTCATCTCGAACTAGTGGCAAGTAAAAGAATAGAGGATCCACAAACAAAGAAACTATACATGCTACCAGGAAAATCTTGTTCCACCTGTGAATGGTTTGTCCCCGGGGATCTAATATTCTTCTTCTTACTCTCTCATAGTCTTCTGAGAATACTCTTGACAATACTCTAGCTTTCAAGAACTTTCCTGTCTTCCTTGTATTCTGATCTTTTTTGGAACTAGGCTCAGCTATTTGTGTTGCATCAATGTTGTACTTTAGCTTAATTCCATTGTCACCATTAGTTGTTGGGATTTTGGCTTGTTCAGGATCATCTTGAAATCTAAAATGTGAAACTTTAGATTAAAGGCTTATAAATTTTTAAATCGATATTGGATATGAATGCATGCCATTGCGGTTGAAGATTAGCATAGAAGTCAGATAGTACTAAAAGATCTTGGAAATTAAAACTTGAAAGGCATTAGGAAAGAGACACACCTTACAGATTTTGTATCCCCAAAAGCCATGCCCATTTTCCAGAAGTGAGAACTTCTCTCAATCGAAAATATAATCCTGGAGAGCAAGGGAGCAAGGAGTCAAATAAGAGATATCAATTGCTGAATCAACTAGATATTGAGCCTTTTTGCAAGTCAAATGACCAAAGGTGAAATTTAGACTACGGCAATAGTAAAGGCCTATTCATGTTTGTTGAGACCAGGATTCCTCCTGTGATTATGAACAATGGAGTAGAAGATGCACACAACTTGGAGATGAACCCATATAGAGACTCTCCAATTATGAATAAACTCCTTATGTATAGGCGTCTCTATGGAGATGATGTTCATATCTTAGACTCGGAAACAGTAAGTGAGAAAACTTTTGAATTATAAGTTGTCTCGTTACATTGAATGTATTCAAAATCCAAAATTTGACCCAGCTTTTAAAAATAAATGCTTATACTGTTATTAAATACCAATAGTTGAACATATAGAAGCAGCTTTGTACACCAGTCATAGGAAAAACAAGGAGAATTACCAAAAAAAGCATACAAAGAAGATCCTAACAAACAACAAATCAACCCACTAATGGCCAAAAAATGGAACTTTAGAACGAGTTTAGCATGTCATAGGAAAATTTTGTGAATAAGATCATGTCCTTATGGATTGTGTGAACAAATATATACTTTATGGGAAAGTTGAGTTTCTTACAGCTATTCAAACAAGCAGGAGAGGAGCACCAATTGAAGTAGGACATTTTCCCAAGCATTTCACCCAGCAGCAATGCAAAGCCATGTCACACAGAAGCAACAACATCCTCCATTTGCTACTCTAAGTAACCTCTTCCAAGTTCCAAGCTTAACCCTCTTACTTGATTCTCCACCAACAACGACTAGCTTCCAACATGAACCCTCAGTTCAGCAACATGTCAAAGCAATCCATGCAAACCAGAAAAAACATTATGAGGACTGAAAACTGACGATGGGTTGGCTGGACAAATTGCAAAAGGACTTCGCAGAATGTGATATGAAGATTAAATAAATATAGAGTATATTCCTTAATCCGTATCAGTTGTTAGTTGTTGCTGTCATCTTGGAAATGGGGTGTCATATAAAAATCAAAACAAAAGACAAAACCGCATTCATAATTCAAATGGTTATAGTTTAAGATTAGAGACGGCACAGCAAAACTCAAATGCAAGTAAAGTTACATAAGTACATATATACACATACATATATAATTAGACGAACAATTAAAATGAGTACATAAAAAAAAAAAAAAAATCTGAGTTTGACTTTGGTGTTTAAGAAGCGTGTCAAGGCATGGGGAAGGATGAGGCATAGCCAGAAAAGCAGGCCAGGGAGGGCCATGATAGGTGTGTCCAAAAGTCCAACCAAATAAGCTGGCTGGAGACACAGAAGTGAGACATGGTCCTAAAGGAAGGATGCGGATGCTTCTTTTCTTCCTCATAAGATCATGAGTTGTGTTACATGGTTTGAAATATTATCCAGACAATTATTTACAAATCCTATTTAATAATATCAACTCAAACCTTATCTATTTTTTAGGATCTAATGATGGATGATATACGAGTAACAAATCTCTTATAATGCTATACTTATAATATTTGTCTAAAATCATATATCATATGATAACATATCATATATTAATGCGTGAGTGATTCTAAAAGGAGCAGTTGACTATATTTGTTGGATACGCTACTATGGAACCTTGGCACGTGTCATTTTAGCTCATATATGATTCATTGCACGAATGAAAAAGTTGTAAATATGTAAAAACTACTAAGGATATTAATGTCTTAAAAAAATTAAAAATACTGTAACAACATTCACGAAGTAATAAGTCTTTTACGAAAGTTTAGCTCATGTGATGTTAGTGTTTTTTTCAATATTATGTCTTAAGTGTAAATTAAGTTAAGGCCGTTCAGCACTAATAATAATAATAATAAAAAAAAAAACAATGTTGTGGGGACAGTCGAGAGAAAGTGCTTCTCCGACATTGTGTAGCATTAGGTATCCAATGTCAACCTTAACATAAGTGGTCTTCATTTAATTATATGAAATGAAGGGTGCGTTTATTTGGGGTTTTGGAGTCCTAAAATTACTTTTTATATATTTAAATAATTTTAAAAGAATTTAGAATATAAAAAAAATTAGTTTTCATTTTTTTTATAGAAGCTAAAATGAATAGTTTTTAAAAAAAATTAGTTTTCAATCTTTTCAATTAAACATATAATTTAAATTTCATAATCACTTTTTTCAAAATGTGAAAGAAATGCACCTGAAATTATATGATACTCATCATATATCATAAAATGCCATCCCTAATATCAATATTAACTTTAAAAAAAAAATCTTGCATTCGAGTACCGTAAATAAAACTAACTTAATAAAATTGAAAGAACTCCTTTTCTATACATTTGATGAATTCAAACAGTAAGTTTATATTTTATTTAAACATATCGGTACAAGTTTAACAAGTAAACAGCAGCAATTTGGAAGGAACAGAGGCACGTATCTATATAATAAGAAGACAATTATTTAAAGGATGAACTAAGTGATAATACACCCTACACATTTTGATTTGTCATTCTTATATTGACGATGTAAGTCTTAAAACTTAGTGGCTTTGACTCAATTTTAAAAGTTAGCTCAAGAGATGAGAGTTGTTTAAGACTTATAAAGGCTATTTAGATTAGACTCAAAATACCAAAAAAAAAATGCAATTTAGACTTTATTTTTAGGCGATATGAGACTTTAATAGTAACATCACTTAAATTTTAGGAGAGGTTGGTGCAATATTCTTTTAATTTGAGTGGAATATTATGCTTTTAGGGACAAATTGTTGGATTATTTTGTGAACCGGCACAAATCAATTGCATGTTTAATTTTGGACTCTGATTAATTAGATGTCAAAATTATTAAGGTATATTTTTTAAGCTTGAATATTGTTATTGAGCTTTTATTGGGCTTATGGTTATTATAACACTGCTCATTGGTGGATTTGTTATAATTTCATTGTGTATAAACTCTATTGTAATGGGTAGTCTTAGTACAATATTTTATTGACATACGGAGGAACCATTCTCCTAACTTTATATATAGGAGCCTGATACCCTATTGATTCAAGGACGCATATTCAACTATATCGAGAATAGGAGTTCTCTCTTCCTCTGTTCTCCTTGGCTAGTCTCTTTCTCTTTTAGATCTGTAGCCTATGTTTTCCTCAATTAATCCCAGTAATATCTATCCAATCTTGTTTATTGTTTCATTATTGATTTGTGTACTACAATAAAAAACAAATATCAGGAGATGAGGGCTTAAAATTTCTTTATAACTTGAAGACATCTCCACTTGCATAGTGTAAAAATAATTTAAAAGCTTCAAAGATATTATTTGTACTCAATTTATATAGACACTTTTATGAAGAAACCATTAGTTATAATTACTGGTAATTAAGTATATATCTCTAGATAGGCTCAATTCTTTTTCTTCTTTTTTTTCCTTTTCCCTATATGCCCCTTTATGATATTTTTCTCATCTTGATATGTTCAAATAACAACACACTAAAAGTTTTTCTTTTCAAATATTTTTTTCATCTATTTTTCACCCCATTCACATTGTGTCTATAAGATTATCCAACATGAATGTGAAAATAATATTTTTCATATAATATACATTTTTACTCTCCATTCAAGCAGTTGTCGATTAGAATCAGAAGATAGGAGCTTGGTGGCTGTTATGCTAAAGTCGCAAGTGAGAACTGAAGAGGAGGTGTGGACTTGATAATGGTAACGTCAAGAATCCAGTCTCCCTCAGCTAAGTATACTGTTGTCGTGGCCAGTATCCCATGTGTGACGGTGCAACATTTTCGCCTGCATAAAGGAACATCACTTACTAAAGAGAAATGATAATTGTCCTCGTAAGTGTGGGATATCGTATCAACTCACACAACATCTATAATTGAATTAGAGGTGAACTCTATTTGGATGGAATCTATGCCTATTCAATGGTAGGTGAAATGTAATTCAACACACACACATAAGGAAAAAAAAAAAGAAAAATGTACACATACATAATATATGATATGGTATAATCTAGTTTTGCCTGCAATGATCTCTTAATCATGTGGTTTAGTTGGAGTCTTGGAGAAACTTGGGGTTTCATTAACCGACTAGCCATCGAGATCCTTCCATATTTCTATATTTCTATTTATAGTTCTAAATAGAAATAAAGATAAATAATTGAAGATCAACTCCCTTCTCCTTCCATATTTCTATGTATTCATCAGACAATGCTTTTTTCTAATAGCTAACATACAAGGTGGATATTTTATTCTAAAGGCAAGTTTAGATAAATTGTTTATTTTAAGTCCAAAATAGTTTATGATAAAAAAATTCTCAAAACATTTTTTTTCAGAAAAGGAAGAAATTATTGTAGGCGAATGTCTGTTTATTATAAGCTAATATCGGAAATTTGCCACCAATACCGCCACCGATACTGCGTCACCATCACTGCCATATTGTAGGCAAATGCTTGTTTATCATAGATTTTACTTAAGTCATGATTTTGAGGTATCAAACCAAAACAAAACATGCTATATGTTTAGAGTACCACGGACATGTTATTAAAATTTTGGTGATTCTCTAGCAAGTAGCAGCCTTAGTATGCATATTGGATAGAAAAAAATTATTTATACTCATTTTATGGACTCATCTGATAAAGCAAGAAAGACACAAAGCATGGGTGTTGAAAAAGAAAAGGTGGTGAACCCACCACCTTTTAGTTTTTCTCTCAACATGTGAGTCTAAGATGAGTTCACAAAACAAGTATAAATAATACTATTGTATTAGATAATCTATGGATAGGAAATGAGACCGGGTTCCATGGACTGAAACAATCTCTCCTTTTTATATAGAAGCACAGCAGTTCTATTTGAATCCATTATACATTAATATAGTTCTTTTATTTTCATAAATATGAAATAATATTTATTTACACACTCTCTTCATCGATAATTTAAGGTAAATTTGATGAAACATAGAAGTACCCCACTATCATTATATGAAAGAGTAGTGTTATTTGTACTCAATTTTTAGAATACCGTGTCAACACATTTTCATATATCATTAGATAAGGTGTGGGTTCCAAATTAAGTGAAGTTCATACCTCATCTAATAATAGATAAAAGTGTGTCAACACAATATCCCATAAAATGATGAGTACAAATAACATTTCTTAACATGCAATAGCATATTCCTAGCAGATGAGTAAATTTTTGTCACGACCCCAAAATCATGACCAGCACATAAGGGATATTGTCCCTTATGGAAGCCTTCTGGAATTAATTTCATGTAATCATACATAGTAAATTACTAAATTAATGCTTATAATAAATCATAATAATAAATAAATAAATTCCTTGAAACTTTTTAAAAACTTTATTCATAAAATATTTAATTTTTCTAAATCGTTCCAAAATCCATAACCGAAATAAACAATCTTAAATCATGTTCCTGAAAGAAATCACATAAAATATCATTATGATAAAATAACATAACTTAAAAATAATCATGCATGATAAATGATGTCCAGGACCTACCTGTATACTCCTGGAGCACTCTATTCTAACATGATCTTAATTTAAACTTCACTACAAAGTGAAGCTCACCACTAGAACAGTTGCAAAGGTCCAGAGTCTGGTCTAAATAATAACTGGTTCTAACTGTAAGGGAGGAAAAAGAAAGGATGAGTTCATCAAAACTCAATGGCAAACCTCCACTCACAACCCACATGGGACGACAATAACATACATAACATATGCATGCAAGTGATAAAAACATTTTATATATTTAGATACATATAACTATCCTGAAATAACAATTTATCTAAAATCATGGCAATAACTAGTAGAGAAACATGAATTATTCTGTACATAAATATCTAGTTAAATCGCTGAATCTGAGCCAATGGCTAATCTGATAGGCACCTAACTAGGTTCCATAAATGGACACGTACTAGGTTCCTTACCGTGGGTAAGCTAGTCCTCTAGCGGACCATTTGATAGCAAGGTTAAGATCAATCCTAACTGTTAACTCGTTGATATGTTTCTTACTAATTACTTAAAATAACTTGCAATTAACTGGATAAATCTGAAAGCTTGAATTTATATAATTCTAACAATTTGACTGTAGCATAACTAAGGTTCTAAAATCATGCCCAAAGGATCACCAACTTGTAGACATAGTGATTTCAGAAGCAAACATAATATGTATCTGACAATTGTTATATTCTAATAATCTGACCTTAGCATAACTAAGTTTCTAAAATCATGCCCAAAGGATCACTAGCTTGTTGACATAGTGATTTCAGAAGCCAATAAAGTATGTATCTGACAATTGTTATGAATCATACTTTATTCAACACTTTCAATAAATCATAGCTGATATTCTAAAATCTTAGTAGGAAATACATAGTCTGAAAATATGGTGATCAATATTTCTCCTGTAAACATTAACTGAGGTCTCATAATTTCATAAACTGGAAAAAGATATTTCATAACATGCAAGATATCAAATATGGTCCCATAAGCTTTCTAAAATAAGGTTTTCATGATAACTGTGAAAATAATAAATTTTCTAAAAATTGACATAATCCGTGAAGCATGTATTTGACATAAGTCATTCTAGAATTTCATAAACAATTCATATAATGCTAGGAAAATATTAATAATGACCAAAAGTATGGTCATGAGCTTAAATCCACTTACCGTTCGTTGGAGTACCTGACCACTGCCTACATGATCCTGGGAAATTGGAATGACACTCTCAACTGTCATGGAATTATAGATAAGAATCAGGAATGACTTGGAATACAATGAGAAAAGAAAACTATACCACAATAATCTAAAGAATTGCTAAACTCACAACCATATAAGGATAGGGGTGAGAGCACTTACCGAAAGAGATTAATAGAAGTGGGTTGAGAGAAATTGTGTCTCTCTTTAGCAAAAAATATCCTTGGACAGCTAGGGTTCTTGAAAGAATGTTTAGGAGTACTATAATGTTCCAAATATATACAGGAGATGAAAGATATCACTAACAAATTTTATTATTTTATTTTATTTTTCATTTTTATTTCTTATTTTTTCGTTTTAACATTTCCTTAGTCTTTAACTTCCACTGTGGTTAGAATTTGGCCTCAAAGCTAGAAATAACACTTGTTGATAATTAAGTTAGCTTTCTAATGCCACAAAAATTGCATCAATGGACATCTAAAAAATATTTGTAAAATACTAAACAGAGGTCATACTTGACAACATAAGAACAAAACTATGTTAAAGATATATATCTTAACTAACTGCATGATATAAGCAATAATGAAATAAGGATAATAGCTAGATTAAATCTAATCATATCTTTTGCAACTACATCCTGGATACTTCAAATTCAAACTATCCTAACATATCTCTTAATTATCTTTTGTATCATATATATATATACACTATAATGAAAAGCTAATGAGATTTTTAAAACAAATAACATATATCTTGGTGTATTCACATTATTTACTTGTTTCTCTTTTGAAATAATAATAACAATAACAATAACAACAAGAACAATAATAATAATAATAATTTGCATGATGAACAAATTTTACACTCAATTTTAATAAAAAATGTCTAATAATTCTCTATAAAAATAATATCTAACAAATCATTTTTATAATACATGTTAAATATAAATAATATCTAATATCTTAAGTATCATTGTAATTCAGCAATGCCTGAAAAATCATTTTCAAATCACAATGGTTATGATTTTGGTTAACTATCAATCACTTTGAAAATCTTCAACTATTGATTTACCTGTTTTCAAATTTTTATGAAACTGGTATGTATACATGGAAATATATTTTCTAACATATTCCTTTAATTTTATATATTTATATTTTTGAAAGTATTTGACTATTTTATAACTGCTTAAAAATTATATCTATTATCAATATAAAATACTTAATGCTAACATTATTATTACAAAAGTTGTATCTATGAATACTATATATATATATTCTTAAGTCCTAATTAATATTTACACCATAAATATAAATGATAGATATCTAAATAAATAATAATCTTAGAAATGATATAAAAATTAATTTATCAAGAGTATCTGATAAAAGGAAAATTCATTGTGTTATATCTTTTCTAATTCTAACAATACAATATTGATACAAATATTAAAATCAACGATAATTGTGAAAAATATTGGATCTAATAGATATTATAAGATAATTTTTTAAAATTTAAAATCAAACACCATATGACAAACTGAATATCATATTACATAAAAAGATTACATATAAAATTCAAATAAAAATTGAACATTGACATAGAAAAAGATTGATGCACAAAATTAATATAAATTTTATATTTTATTTTCTCCTTTTGGAATTGATATTTTCTATTATAATCTAGAATTTTACATCATTTACAATTTCACGTAAATTTAAAATAAAAATTTATATTAATTCATTCTTTTGATTTATTTATTTTTGATATGCAAGCTCTTTTTCTTTAAGACATTTAAATATCTTTTAAACTTTATCCAACCCTTGAATTTATATATAACCTTCCTAAAGCCATTTTTAGGATATTACAATTTTTCATATGTAGATTAGAATTCGAAGCCTTGACTTGACAGCCCTTGTGTTTGGTTTAAATGAAGAACCGTGATTGGTTGTTGTACCTTCCAGATGACATCAAATCAACTTGTACAGGCTGTATACAATCCACAATCAATACAAGGAGAGGCAGCCCAAGGATTTGATAATTGAGATTGAGTTGTGGTGCACGTGTTTGTGACCCACACGTTTGCATTGTACATACGACATAATGCACTGCAGTGTTCAGCAATCTGTCTCCAACTTAAGGATTCATTCCTAAGTTGATTTCAGTTTTGGGACACATTTTGAGATTATGATCACTTTCAAATCAAGCAGTACTCAAAATAAACATTAAAAGCTAAAAACCATAAGTCTTTAGAAACAGATTGACCAAATCGAATTGCCATTCAGTTTAGTCACAATTTACTAATGTTTCACAGTTTGGCTGAAAAACCAAATGATAAGCATATTCCAGAAACAGAGTAACACCAAATTCAAGTTATATTCGTATAAAACAAACCAAAATCATTTTGCTCCACCAGATGCCATTCGTGGCGGTAATCTACATCAATTGCGCATCAAGTGGCATGCCTATTGCAAGCTCTGTTTCTGTAACAATAAATTTCAGGAAAGTATATATTTTGACAAGCTCATGAGCACAAAATTTGCAGGACATGCAAAGCCATCTCACCCTACCTCCCCCATCCAACCAAAAAAATTCTCTCACAATGTTGAGGTAGAAGGGAAACGCAAAAATGCCAAAAAGAAAGCAAAACAAAACATTTAACAGCACATCTTGTGACTTTTGTGCCAAAACGAAACTCTCAACCTATTCCTGTGAATCAGAAGCAGCTTCTTTTAAGCATGACCTCATAATCTTCGCAAGCTTTGCGCAAGCATCCAGGCATAGCTGCATTCCCTGCACGCAAGAAACTAAAATGTCATTGGCTGTTTTGTTCCAATCAATTATTATATTTAACATAGTCGCCAATTTAGATCAGCAGACATTATTTGATTAAATCATTACATTGCACTCGCACCACTCTACAAAATGGAGATAGCCTTCACTCCATTTCAATTATATTTATTAACTGTGGTCAAGTAAGATGTACAAATAGGTGTTTCAAGTATTTACAAACAATACTGTCATTTCAAGCAAAAAGGAGTTACAATTATTTAGATGATCATACTATTGGAACGACACGACTGAGCAAGATAGCAATGCAGACATGCAATCCTCAGAAGAGAGAACGACACATCTGCTAAATGCAGTCTCTTGAAATCAGTAAAGTAAATAGGCATACCTCATTAATATTTGGGGTGGACCACTCTCCAGTCATTGTGAGTTGGGTGATTTCATAGCGAGAAGGCATGCACGTAATCATCAAGCTTCCATCTTGGCTGTTTTCCTCCTCAAAAATGGGATCAATGACAAGGTTCTTACTGAGACAGGACTGCAATCATTAAAAATGAAACAACAAGAAATAAAGAAACCAATTGACATTTTATGACAAGAAGGAACTAAATGAGTTTTGCATCAGAAAAAAATAAGCAAGTCCCATAGGAACAATTCATGGCAGAGTCATACAACAAAGATCTCATTTATCATAATGTCTTTTTGTTTTGGGAGGATCTATGAGCATTAACAAATCCGGAAGGATATTCAAAGTAATAAACAACGACAAACAAAAACTACAAAGCCTTGTTCCACTAAGGAGGGTCAGTTATATCGATTAGACAATGCCAATGTGTCCTCTCATTAAATGGAACATTCTATATATGCAATTATGCCATAAAATTTATCCCCAAAAGTAGGAATAAATCAAGAATTTTGAAAATATATGTTGGCTATTTAAGACTGAATGCATATATAAAGAAGTAACAATGCATGAAATATGTGATGCTGGGACTAAGTCCGAACAAAACACAGAAGAGAATAGGGAAGTAGAAGATTGTGTCATAGTAAATCAATATTTCAAGAAAAGTTTACATGAGAGACAAAGCTTAAGTAGCCTACAATGCAAGTATACACACATTAAGAAAACTACAAACGTGAGCAAGATTCATACCACTGAAACTGATGCAACGAGGTCATACATCATTATTCCAGCATCTGCCAAGGCAAGGCTAGCACATGATATCACAACTGGGAGATCACCTGCCACAAAAATATTATTACTCATAGAAACTTGGCAGAGAATCAAATAAAACAGATTTTCCAGTTAACTTGCATACTGACTGCTCCAAATTTACAATAGGATCATTCATCACAACTTTTCACAATTATACATCCAAAGGAATATGCAAATGAAGTGCTGCATTTCAAACAATTTGACTAGGAACCATACTACAATAACAGAATATATCTAAGAATATTATGTTTAAGGTGTCCATAAAAAAAGCTAAATTATACAAAAAATGAGACACAGGCACCATATGTACACAACAGCCTTTATTAAAGAAGTTGCATTATACTAATCACTAAAGACGACAGTAGGCAGTAGGTACATGGCATCAATTCTCATCATAAGCTACTAAGCCCTCACACAGACTAACTTCTGATTGAAAAGCCTACAGAGGAGGTAACTCTGAAAGAAACTACAATTTTTTTGTCCCAAACAACGTGCATCCCCACTCAGCCACTCAAGCATCTGATAGCATGGTCGTGGCCACAAGGCACTGGTAGTGAGATTCAAACCATTGCTCTGCAGGTGAAGATCACCAAAATTGAGCTCAGGTTGTCAACTAAGCCACTTATTGTGGTTAACAAAAGGAAAGTACATGTTAAGACAAAATGGTTATTCACATTCAGACAAGAGAGCAAAATAATAAATGACAGCAAGGTAAACAAAAATATTGATAAACTTAGACTTCCTTTTCTATTGTTTTAATTTATATTAAGAAAATTTTCATGCCAATCCTGCCTAATGGGACAAGACTTAGTTGTTATATATTTAGAACACTTTCATCCTTAAATTTCTAGCAATCAAACACAACATCACGATCAATTAAATAGAAAAGCATTATGAAATTAAAAGCTTACTGCCGCCAGATTCCAGCACCAATGCAAAAACATCCACAGTTGTCTTGGGGAATGATTCCAATATTATTGCACCCTCCAAAGCTTTATGAAGCATTGCACTGTACTCTTTGTTGTCTGAACCCTAACTTTGTGAGATTTAAGATATTAAATGCTAAATGGCCATGAGATGACAAAAAGAGAATAATGCAAAATGTTTACTTGTCATCTTTTTATATACCTGTCCACGAACTGGAGTTGCAAAAGTTGTATAGCTGACATTGCAATTCAGACGCCCTATGTCACTGTACATCATTGCCTTCTTGCTCTCTCTTGGCCCAAATCTGAAAATAAAACGCAAATAAAATATCCACATTAGGCAGAGAACTGGACAAATAAAAACTGTGAAGAAACACACCTTAGCAAGCCAATTCAAGTAACTTATACAATTGCGAGACAAAAGAATCACTCACACAGACACAATGACCTTGGTATTTCCGAACTCTGCATAAGCAGATCCAGATGCCGCGTTCACAGCACCGGTCCTGAAAACTGCAAGTCGCCAAACATTGGCATTCGTAGGCAAACAATACAATATTACAACAACAACAACACAATATTACATACAATAGCAACATCTAAGTATTTTCCCACTTGGTGGGGTCACCTACAGCCTACATGGACCAAGTGATGCCATAGCATACCATCATAAACAATATGATATTACAAACCAAATAGAAGGTTCTGCAGAAGACAAGCACTATTGACTATTGATACCCAGAAAAACTTCCGAAATTCTAACTTCCACAAACTCAGAACTTGTGTATTTGCCTGTTAAGTAGGTTAAGGTTACCAAAAACACACTTGATTGCATCGCATATTAACGCACTTTGACTCACAGAATTCTTTTAAGAATAATGCAAAGTTCTTTTTAATCACATGAATGATCTTCATCCTCCCGTGATTTCAAACACAGCTTATAAATTTGGAAAAATGAGAAACGCTTTATCCTTATAATAATCACAATTCACCATGTGTCCATCATATCATATCGTATCGAATACAATGCATTCTTATCTCACAAATCATTACACAACCATCGATACACATAAATAAATAAATAAAAACTTATGAGAGTGATACCTAACGAAGCCTACAAGCCAAACAAAAAGCATGATATGGTATATCCTAGGGTGAACAAAAACGAAGATTATTATGATGATAAAAGTAAACATGATGATCATGATCATGATCATGATGACAGATTAAGATTGCATTCAGTGTAAAACAAAATAATAATAAAAAAAAAAGCAGTATTGTGTGGAAAGTGGGTGTTACAAGCAGGTCTGCATTGGTGGAAGGCGCGTCCATCGGGTCGGACCCAGTCTTCTTGCTGGAAAAGGGCACCTATCTTCTTCTTGCTAGTCGTCGGGGACGGCGAGTACGTCGCCGGAGCGCTTCCACCTTTTCCGGCCATTCCAAAACGGCGGAGCTGACCTGACCTGACCACACGAGTGACCACACGCACACTGACTAACACTGTTGTTTGCTCTTTCTCACTTGCGGGGGTTGCAGCTACCTGCCTCGTTCTCAAGCTACACCAAAAGGTCGTTTTTGCCCCCCGGATCCATTTTGACCAAATTGCCCTTCCACTTCTTCTGACCTCAAGGCCAGGCCTACGAAGAGTCAGTCCTCAAATGGATTGTTGGCCCAGCCCATTTTATTTAAGTTGAGGTTTGTATACGCTCATTCTCAATTCATGACCCCCCCAAAAAAAAAAAAAAAATTTCTGAATTTCTGATTGGCTTGCTTATCTATTTTTTCAAGGAAAGAAAAAGGGGAAAAAAAAAAGATAATGCTTGAGACTCGATTACATAGTCTTCGTGCTCTAATCAAACAGAGGTTAATTCTATACACAGTTCAAGTATACAAAACTAGTGAGATGAAACTATCTTGTGATCTAATAAGAGGGGAGAGAGAGAACTGGTACTCTTATTGTTATGAGGTTATTTTGCCTCGTGGCCCTACTTGGCAGAAGGAATTGGCACACATATTGGCTGGAAAATTTTAATCATAGAAGAATATATATTGCAGCTTCTGCGGGTTTTCTCTATTTGTTTAATTAAAAAAAATAGTAATTATTCATGGGAGATAAAACCGCTTTTTTTTTTAAAAAAAAAAAGAGGCTCAAACTGCCTAAAAGAAGTAATGAGGAAAAAGACGATACGAAGGAAAATGATCTGGAAAAGTTACAGCTAACAACCCAAAACATAAACATAATGAAACTACCAACCACAAGGTAGCATAGAAGGTGTCCGTTGGATAGTATAAGGGTCAATAATATAAGGCTTAATAGGATAAGATTTGATAGTATAAAACCTGATAAACTTTTAATATTATATAGTGTTTAGTGTAACATTGTATAAGATATTATATTTTATAATATTATCATTTATTGATAAATAATTTTAATATTTTAATTAAATATTAAATAAAATAAAAATTTTATTAATGATTTAAATATAATTTTTAAATATCATATTTAGGTAAATATCTATTAATTAAAATTTAATTTATTTTAAATATTATTATTTATTTCTATATTTTATAATTATTTATTATTTCAATAAATTATATAAACATTAAATAACTCTTTTATATATTTTTAATATTTTATATTTTTAATTATAATTATTTAAATTTAAATTTGAAAATAAATATTAACTCAAAATATTTTTAATATTGATCCTTACTTTTATATATTACTTATTATTTATTAGTTATTTTAAATATTTATTTCTATTTAATATTTTATTATATTTTATTTTTTATTTATTAATTATAATTACTTTTTTATTTTTATTGTATATAGCTACATTGATATTATATATTATTTGTTAATAATATTTATTTATTATGAAATAATTTTATTTATAAATTTTTAATTATTTAAGAATTATTTTATTTTAATAAAATATTAAAAAATAAAAGTAATCTTATACGTTAAAAGCTAATAGGTCCAATATGACCTTCTCATGCTGTATTAAGTTATATAGTATTTTAACATATAAGGGGGTTATAATATATAAGTTTATACAATACGTTATTTACACCAAACAACATATAAGAGTATAACGTATAATATAAGTGTATCATGTCTAATAATGCAGCATATCAAACACACCCTAAACGACAAAACTCAAGAGACATAAGAAAAACGTTGCTGGCTAGACTAAAAGGAACTCCAAGCTAAATTACCATATGTTGTTGACCACATTAGAACCATACCAAAAGTGTTGGGGATCAGACTATCAAATGCACATCCTATGTAGCGTCCAGCCCCACTGCATGCAAAACTCATAATAGTGCATACATAATACATGCTGTTAAAAAGAACCATCTCAAACATGATTAAACTGAACAAAACAAAACCAAATGTGTGCACTGTAAGCTCATAAACTGAAGATCTCTGCCCAAACATTTCTGATCTACTTCATCCATCTTCTAACATGCTACATATTCGTAATCATAGCACTAGGTTCAAAGGGAAAATCATTACACCACGCTTTCATCCAATACCCAAGCCTGAGTAAGATTGTGTTGACAATTTCAACCATTTTGGTTTAAATTCTTCAAACACAATTTTATTCCTAACCCACCATAGTGAACAACAAACACAAAAAACAGACAAATCCATAGCTTCTTACAAAAGCTTCTCAATGGTATGCCACACAACCCTTCAAAAAACATAATTGGCATAGAAGGTAGGCATGTTGAAAAATCACAAAGTGTTATAACTAAAATAAAAAAAAGAGTGAGAATCACCCATGTACCTTAAGTGGTATAGACCACCCTAGTAAATTTCAATTATAAATATAAAATTATATTAAGAGCTAAAAGTATGTTGATTTATGAGAAAATAATTATTTATCAAAAAAAAAGAAAAAGAAAGGCGGCTTTATGTTTTAAATGGATTTTATGTTGTAAGAATATCATGGAATTGGAATGTGCTTGATTGTGAGTTAATTTGGAAAAATTCCATAGTTAAAACATGTAGCTAATGACAATGATGTTAGCTTTGGTGCACCCAAGGAAGCACGACACTTCGTCATAGCCGCCGCACTAGTGTTGGACACTGCGACACAGCAGACAGGGATGACTCCTGGACACGAGTGTCAGGGGCATATCTGTTCGGCACCTTCGATTGTCCAGACCAAACTGTCAACATGGTCGGACTCAAAGACGTGCAAAGAAAAAATATCGAATCTTAACTGAATCATAAAAGTATTTAGATTTGATATTTTTGATCGCTTAACCCTTTTCCTTTGTTCACAACCAACATTCCTTATTTTTGGACCTTGGAAAAGGAGAGAACATAAGTAACAACACATTACACATACCAAAGTTCGAATCTTCTAACTCTTAGACTAAGACTTGACCAAAGCAACCACCGAGGCACTGACGCAGTGGCAACATAGAAGACGACCCAATGAAACTTCCGACAACTGGTGAGGCGGCAGCGTTCCTGCAAAGCTTCTTTTCAGGATTTTTTTTCATGAGTTTTACTTTTATGCGTCTTCTTTCTCTTATATTCTTCTCCTTTTTCCATGGAGAGAGAATTAATTGCGATGAGGTCTTAAGGAAGTTTATGGGATTTTAGTTTAACTGTTTAAGTATACTCAGTTTTCAACATTTTTTTGAAAAATAAAAAATAAAAAAGATGAGTGCAATGTACTTGCAGAAGAGAGATGAAATATCTGATACGGTGGGTGATGTTTAGGCGTTCAGCACTAGAGGTATGCCCAAGTTCTTTTTGATTTTGGCATATATAATTAATTAATTAATTTTACTTTTACCGTGCTTCCTTGCTTATGAACTTATCACGTCCTCAACTAGAAGCAGGGGAGAACTAGATTGAACGAGAGGTGGGGTCAACTTGTTGATAGGAAAAACAATTCTTTATACCTCAACTCACAAGAAAAAATGGGGTCAACTTTTCCTATTAATAATGAGATTGTGAGAGTAGACTAAGTCATTAGAAAAAGGATATTATTTTTTAATGATTATATTACTTTGAGATAATTTTTTTGATTTATTTTTATGCGAAATATATCTAAGTTATATTTTATTATATAATTTTTTATTATAAATTATTATTTTTTATATAACGTATCCTTACCATATCGTGTCATGTTTTAAAAAAATTACCATATCACTGAATTTGTGTCGTGTCATATCCATATCGCGTATTGTGTCCCGCTTCCTTAGGTGCACCGCGAGAAACTCACAATTTGATCGATCTCATCAAACGTTCTATCATGAATAAAACTCCTGGTATGGAAGTGGCCAACCATGAGTCAAAAGTCAGTCAGCAATACTACGTTCAAAGTGTCGAACGTTTGAATTCCAAGGCCTTGCAGGCTATTACCCTCCAGTGTAGTCACCCATCAAAGCTGACTTTGACGTCCTCGTAGTTGAGGTCCACTCTCTTTGCTGCCTCCTCCCTCGCGTCTGCCACTCTGATGGCCTCATCAATGATGATCCAGAAGAAATGTTCATCGTTCCCCTCCCCTCAAATGCCATAGCCCTCACAACAGAAGCATCTTTTTCCTTGGTGATTGCGTGATTTTCTTGCTAGGAAGTATTTTCTTTGTGCTGCTAGCATGCACGTTTAAGCATTGAGGTTACTCTTTAGCGGACAAAGACAAAGCCGTTAAGAACTGCTTAAGAGGGTAGGCGTAAGCGCTTTTGAAGATAGCAATGTTGAGTCTTGGCGGGGGTTGCTAAGATAGTATATTGTAATGATATTAGTCTTGCACGCGGTCCATAGGACGGGGTATTTCTTCCCATTTATTGTTGAAAAGAATATACATGATTATTAGATTTTAATCATTTATCAATTATTAGTATTAACTTAAAATATAATTTGTCATACAGATTATAATTAGTATTAGACTTAATATTGATTAGTTATTCTTTATATGATAATTTATTACTTTAATAAAATTCTATTGACTGAAATGTAAAGTTATTTTACATTGTTAATACATCAAAATTAAATTCATATATGCAATAAAGATAATGTTATATTATCCATATCAAATACACGAGAACTTGGGTTATTAAGTTTATTTCTATAAATCATTTTGATGTATTCATTTTTTTTCTTTCATTCTTTTTTTTTCAAATATGGGGTTAAAACACTCAAATATATTCATCTACAAAAGACAAAAGAGTTTTTTAAATATATAAAAATGCAGCACAAATTGCACATGTGCTATTATATTTATATTAATTGACATCAATCATTTTGTAAAACGTTTCAACATGTTAAATTATAGCAAATCAAATAGATGACATTAAAATTTAAAACCTAAAATTGCCAAAAGAAAAAGTAAGTTATAGAGCACGTAACCACCATAAGTGACTTTAGTAATTAACTAAGAAAAAAATGATATTAACTTCAAAAATGTTGAAAAACATATGGCTATAATAATATAAGACTCACTAAAATCTTAATATTATATAGTATTTTACGCGATATTGTCTAAGATACTATATTATATGAGATGATATATATAATTTTCTCACCTTTTATCACAAATTAAGTAATTCTAATCATAAGTGAAAAAAAATGAAGTTTTAAAGAAAGATAAGTTTGCAATAAAATAATTATTTTTATTAATTTGAAACTAACTGTAAGCATGTAAACATTTAATATTTAAATTATAATTATTTCAAATATGCATTAAATTTTATATAGACATTTATTTTAAGTCAATATTATTTTTCAATATTATTATTTTCATAAATTATCAAAAAATTAACAATCTTATGTGTTTATTTATTTTTATGTATTTTTCATCATATTATATGGAAGAAAAGTACTTATAATACATGATAATTCTATTAATTATTCAATTTTATATATAATATTAAATATAATAATCAAAATAGTAATTAGATAATTATGATTATTTTAAATATTTTCTATTTTTATGTGACTTTGTATCCCCATAACATATTTTTCCACCCATTTTTTTTGGCTAGAAGGCAACAATTTAAAAAAGAAATAGTGACGTAATATTATATAGTCAAATTAATAGAAAAAAAAATGACAATAAAACCAAACAACAAAATGGGTCATTTGCCATCCCATTAGCAAGAAAATCCAGTGAGCAAGTACTAAGCTTTTATATAAGAGTAAGTTATCTAGTCTTGAGTTCACTATAAACCTCTATACATGATAATCTATCAATAATTCAAAACATAATTTAAATTTATAAATATATAGATATTATAAAAATACTGATTAAGATTGTGCCACATATAGAATCTATAATCTATAATCTATTTATAACTAGTCATTTAACCCATGCGATCGAGAGATAATAAAAAATAATTTCTTAATCATTATCGAAAATAATTAATAATTTATTTAAATATATCTTAAAAAAAATTGAGTATATAAATTTATTTTAAAAGTAAGTTAATAGTTAAATAATTAAATAAACGGACAAAATATAAATGTACATTCAATTTTATATCTTATTTTAAATATCATATTTATAAGGTTGAAAATATCTCGATAGATGACCTATAACTAACAATAAAGAGCCTATTTTATGAAAATTTTACACATTTTGAAAATTAAAATTGTTGAATAAAGAAAGAGAATAATTGGATAATTTTACTATATTATGAGTCATTTATAGGGATAACAATGTGTATTAATAAAAAAAGGGATATGTCTCACACCTCTCGTCATATTAAAAATTTTGTTTCTCATTCTCATTCCCCTTACGGTCCTAATTTCCCATTTCTTGTAAGGAATTTGAATCCCTATGGTATTCAAAGGTTTATTAACAAATTTAAAAAAGAAAAACTTTTAAAATATTTTACAATTTGAAACATAAATATCCATAATAGCAAATACTATTAATGCAACATAATATAAATTAACATTAAAAATGCATACATAATGTAAATCCAATAAAGATAATTGAAAAAAATGAAGATGTGTTATCCCGTCCTACCTCATTTAATAAATGGAGACTTCACCTGCATCAGTTATTCCTATGAAGATAAAATATGTCCTCAATCTCATTTCCATTGTGGGTAATTTTTGCATATACCCACTTTCAACTTTTTTTTTATCATCCCTGGCCATTTATTTCTTTTTAGTAAATTAAAACATTTAATTTATAAATATATAAAAATATATTTTCTAATTAATAAAAATAATGAATAAATTTAATTTATGTGATTTCAATTACATATTATTTCCTTGTATATTCTTTTAATAAATTAAAATATCAATTTTAAAATATATGTTATAATTAACGTGTAAGAATTAGTAAAAATTATATATAATCCTAATTTACACCATCTCAATTATTAGAGTAGTATATCAATTACAATAAAAAGTAATGTAAATTGTGGAACTGATTTTTTAAAATATTTTAATGTTGAAAATTGAAGGTTTTTTTTCAAAAAAATTAGTATGAAAAAAATTATGGAATTGATAGATTTTGGAATGTTCAAATTGTAACAAATTAAATAAGGTATAGTGAGATAGGTAGATATATATATCTTTTAGTGCATCCAAACAAATAAGGTGTTAAACAATTACTCTAGGAAAAGTGAAAAGCATATCACGATGAAGGTATTCCTTTTTTTTATTTTTTTCATATCACATGATTTTTTATTGTAATGGGCATCATTCATATTTTTATCACCACAATATATTTATATCTAATACATTTTTTAATAATTCTTAATTTTATTTTTTTCATTCTTAATGATTCTTAATTTTAATTATAGATCATAATTTTAATGATTCTAATTTTACTGATTCATGTAATCTTTAATGATTGTAATATTTGAATTTATTAATAAATAATAATTAAATTATAAATTAAGTTAAAAAAATCTATAGACATAAATGTTGAGAAAAGTGAACACTAAATAACTATAAGAATGATACGTGTATCTTAAACTTCTATATGAAAGACACGTGTAATAATTTCTATGAAATGACTCTTAAATATTATAATAGTAATTTTTTTATTGTAATGGGCACCATCCATATTTTTATCACCCCAATACATTTATATCTAATCTATTTTTTAATGATTCTTAATTTTATATTTTTTTCATTTTTAATGATTCTTAATTTTAATGGTAGATCATAATTTTAATGATTTTAATTTTATTGATTCATATAATCTTTAATGATTGTAATATTTGATTTCATTAATAATTAATAATTAAATTATAAATTAAGTTAAAAAATCTGTAGATATAAATATTGAAAAAAACGGACCCTAAATAACTATATGAATAATACGTGTACCCTAAAACTTTGTATGAAAGACACGTGTAATAGTTTCTATGAAATGATTCTCAAATATTATAATAGTAGATATCAAAATCAACGAATTAGCAATTCATTAACAATTTAACCTGCTCGTTTTCTTTATAGCTTAAAAATATGTTGATCTTAAAAGTTATTTATTTTGAAAATATTTTCTTTTAATTTTTTATATTACCCTCATAATGTGAGGCGATTAATGATTCTTAATTTTAATTGAAAATTATAATTTTATTGACATGGATCTTCTCATAGTGCAAATTATAATCTTTAATAATTGTAATATTTGATTTTATTTCATATGAAAAATAATTAATAATTAAATTGTAAATCAAGTTCAAAAAAATCTTTAGACATAAAGATTGAGAAAGATATGACCTAAATCACCATATAAATGACACGTGAAGCCTAAATCACTATATGAATGACATGTGGAATAATTTTCATGAAATGAGTTTGAAATATTAGTATAGAAAATTTCTTCCGTTGTTAATTATTCTCAATGATTAAGTTTTTAGTGTATCCAAACAAATAGAAGTTGTGAAACAATTACTCTCAGGAAAAGTGAAAGGCATATCAGGATGAAGGCATTCCCCTTTTTTATTTTTTTCATATCACACGATTTTTTGTTGTAATGAACACGTTCATATTTTATCACCCTAATACATTTATATCTAATCCATATTTTAATGATTATTAATTTTATATTTTTCCATTCTTAATGATTTTTAATTTTAATTGTAGATCGTAATTTTAATGATTCTAATTTTATTGATTCATGCAATCTTTAATTATTGTAATATTTGATTTTATTAATAAATAATAATTAAATTGTAAATTAAGTTAAAAAAATCTAGACAAAAATGTTGAGAAAAGTGGACCCTAAATAACTATACGAATGACACGTGTACTTTAAAGCTCTATGAAAGACACATGTAATAATTTCCATGAAATGACTCTCAAATATTATAATAGTAGATACTAATATTTCAGACTCTGTGTGGGAATTTTTCAAGGTGTCACAATGAGAATAATTTAATGCCTACAACTTTTAAGAAATTCATTATTAATTTTTTTTTAAAAATAAAACTGTAATTAATACATATTATTATAATTTTATTAACAATCATCAATATTTAATAGTAAGATTGCACTATAAAAATTTATACTAATAATAATTTAGAGGATTAAACAATGAGGCTTTGACAAATCTCACACTTTGACTTCCTAGATTTTTTAAATTTCAAAGGACTAAACTTATGCTTTTTAATTTTTAAAAAAGGACATTACGTTTAATTTTAATTTTAATAACTAGAAAAATAAAAAAGAATAATTTTAATGTTCATTTTAGTCCCTCATTTTATATTTGTGAGTCATTTTACTCTTTGGTTTTAAAATGTGAGTCAAATTAGTCACTCAATCACTTTTACTTAATATTTTATTAATTAAATAATTATGTGTAATGTTAATTGATACATTGATATATCATATGTCATCTAAAATATAATAAAGTTTAAAATGAGTCATTTTGGTGTATAAAATAAGTCATTTATAACTTGGAAAAAAGTTTTAAATAACTCATTTTATGTAATTTTAGACTTAAAATAAATTATTTTAAACTTAACTCTATGTTAGATGATATAAAACATGTTAAAGTGTCACTTAACATTACACATTATTATTTAATTGATAGAATGTTAAATAAAAGTGGATAAAGGGACTAATATGACTCACATTTTATAATATCAGAAACTAATTTGACTCATTTTAAAAGTTAAAAACTAAAATAACTCACAAATATAAACTCAGGGACTAAAATGAAAATAAAAGTTCTACTTTATTAAGGAAGAGAGTAGTAATAAATATTTATTTATTTTCCAATACATTGAATGTTTCTACTTTATTAAGGATTTGATTTTGGTAATGACGAAACCTAATACAGTTGGTAACTAGTTAATCCCTTAACTACTAGTCAGGGATTTGATTCCTAATAGTGTGAATAGAAAAAATCTTGTGGCCAGAAGTTTACCCTCTTAGGAGAGCTCCACCTTGAAGAGATTGGTCACTGTTATTGGAGAAGATACCTTGGAAAACCAACAAGGGATTTGATTTTGGTGCATTGATTTTTATGTTGTCATTTGTTCAAATATTTTCATTTGCATGACTTTTAGAAGAATGGAGTGAGAGTCAAACATATTACATAATTGTGTAAAAAACTTTATACTCGTCAATATATCAAAATTTATTTTTTTTATTAATTTAATAACTTTTATTTAAATAATTTCTTTTGGCTTGATATTTTTCATTTAAATAATTAAGATGACACTTATTAAAAGAGAGATTAATTTTGGCGTGCAGACAATGTGTTTATACAATCAATCAATTATATGTTTCTATTTATAAGACTTTATAGTTAGTTAGTGACTAACTCAAACATTTTTTATGTGACAATTAGTACATTATATGATGTTTATATAAAATTATTTTACACTGACAATTAATTCAAATTAAACTCTTAAAAAAATTCATAAAATTATTTTGCACCGGCCAAATTAACCATCCAAACTAACCCAAATAGCCAATTCAAAGGTTAAAAAAAAAAAAACGCTGAATTTCTCTTTGCTCTTCCCTTCATTACAAAAAAATAACTTACTACCCACGGGAAAATGATGACTATGCTCTCAATCTCAGGACTTTCAACTATTAGCACATCTAAGGTAGCGTTTGGTTACTGTCCTGAGGAAATACAATAGTCGAGACAAAGACATAAAATATTGTCCTTCATGTTTGGTTGATGACAGTAGAGATAGTTGATCGGCATTTACCCTGTGGCCATTGACCGGCAGCTGACGGCATTGACCGGCAGCTGACGGCATTGACGGAGGCGACGTGGAGCTAGACCACCACCAAAGGTTGCTACCTAAGAGATTAAATTTCGTTTCATGTCCCTCTGCTCCCATTTTAGAAGGACAGAAATACAAAAAAATTTTGTCTCCAAAACAGAAATTTTTTCCATCCCATACCTTGTCTCACCAAACATCATACAGGAATAAATTGTCCTTGTATTTGTGTCCTGGGACACAAACCAAACAAAGCGTAAGGGCTATACGTGACCGTTGGTTCTCTCCTCTCTCCTTGACGTCAAACTTGTTTGTTTATATCACAATCGGAAATGCCTATATTCTAACTGGTCCGATAACTGTGTTCCAATATTTTGCCAAAGCATTTTGTGTAGTTAAGCTAACTGTAAATAATATTTCCAAAACCTTCCTTTCAATAAGCAACGGTTGATTCCTAGACGCAGGTGTAGCTTTGAAAAGTACTAATTTGTGATTATGTATTAAAGCCTTACGCTAGGGTCTTATTCAAGAAATCCTCTCAGGCACGTTGATGAGCATGCAAATTTAAGAACGCAACGAATTTTGTGATGTATAAATACCTGAGCTAGTTGGTCTTAGGGACCAACACATATCTTTCTACTTCCTCATCACATTTCTCTAAGCACTTGTTTCTTTTCCATCATATATGCCTTTTATGGCTTCCAAAATCTATTCCAATGCACTTCATTGGCTTTGATTCTTCTTTTTGAATTGTGGGCTTTGAAGGCCAATGCTCGCACTCTTGAAGATGCTTCAATGTATGAAAAGCACGAGCAATGTAGGGTTCAACATGTAAAGTCTACAAGGACTCTTATGAGAAGGAATTACATTGAGGTACCAGATATTCAAGGAAAATGTGCAACGCATAGAAGCCTTCAACAATGCAGGGAACAGACCTTACAAGCTAGGCATCAACCAATTTGCTGATCTCACAAATGAGGAATTCAAGTCCAGAAATAGATTCAAGGGTCACATGTGCCCCACAATAACAAGGACACCCACATTTAAGTATGAACATGTTAATGCAGTGCCAGCTTCAGTGGATTGGAGACAGAAAGGAGCTGTCACACCCACTAAGGACCAAGGCCAATGTCATATATATGTGTTTTGATTTTTCTTTGAAAACTCACTGAGCTAATAGTAAATGAATTTAATTTTGATAGTATTTTTAAAGTAATCCGATCATATACATTAGCATATCAGCAGAAGTATTTAACTTTTTACAATTATTATATCAAAAGTCGCGCATTAGTAGTGTACCATTGAATGACGATGCTTTTATTTGTTCTCTCGTACCCATCAATATTAATATTATTACAGTGAACTTTATGTTTTGTCTAATTAATTTTCACTTGTATGTCATTGCTTAGGATGTTGTTGGGCATTCTCTGCTAGCTGTGGCTGCAACAGAAGGAATCACCAAGCTGGCCACTGGCAAATTGATGTCTCTATCAGAACAAGAGCTTGTTGACTGTGACACAAAGGGTGTGGACCAAGGTTGTGAAGGGGGTCTAATGGATGATGCCTTTAAATTTATCACACAAAACAAAGGACTCACCGCAGAAGCTAATTATCCATACGAGGGTGCTGATGGAACATGCAATGCAAAAGCAGCAGCAAACCATGCAGCCAGCATCAAGGGGTATGAGGTTGTCCCTGCCAACAGTGAGAGTGCACTGCTGCAAGCAGTTGCTAACCAACCAGTTTCTGTTGCCATTGATGCTAGTGGATTTGCATTCCAACTTTATTCAGGTGGTGTCTTCACTGCATCATGTGGCACTAGCTTAGATCACGGTGTTACTGCTGTGGGTTATGGAGTCAGTGATGATGGGACTATGGTAGCATTTGTTTACTGTTTTCGAGAGAAATAGAGACAGAGATACAAACCTGTTTGGTGGTTGAGAGACAAGGGACAAAATGTGAGGACAAAAAAAAAATACAAAATTTCTGGACCTCCAAAATAGGAGGTTAGAATATGGAGATAGAAATTTAATATTTTTGTCTTTCAATAATAGTCATATACATATTTATTATTTATGTCTCCGTCTCCACTGTCTCAATTGTCTATGTATTTATGTCTCTATCCCTTATTTCCTGTCCAGACAGTAAACAAACGCTACCTAAGTATTGATTGGTCAAGAATTCATGGGGTAGAGCTAGGTATATGGGTCACGATCCACGACCAATCCGTTTAACTCGCAATTCACATGAAAATGGACAAGAAAATTTTTAGTCTACCAACCCATGGACTTTTTGGTCCGCACCTCTTAACCCACAGGTTAAATGGACCTGGCCATTCATGCCAGTCCGCTAGTCCGCATATTATTGCTATTATGCTACAGTCCAGTCCGCGTATAATGTCTAGTGCACCAGTCCATGGACCATTCCAATGAGAAGAATGAAGTGGCCAAGCCCAAGCCTAAGGGGATTAGTGTGTCTTCACTTTAGTCTTCACACTCAATAATAAGTCATAACATAAGTGGAATGGAAGTGTGGAACACTAGCACTAGGGTTGCCTACTTGCCTTAATTCCTTCTCTCTTCAAGTATTCACTTCAGAGACTTCCAGGTTCCAGCACCGTCGGCCCCCCGCCAAGCCCTCTCTCACTTTTGTCTCTCAAGTCTCGATCTCTCTCTCACTCTCGTCTCTCAGATCTCGCTTCTCACTTGAAGGTCTTTCCCAAGTTATGACAAAAACAAGTAGCAGACATGAGGCAATGTTTCAAGAGTCAACATAGGAGACATACAACAAAGAACAGATTAAACACTAACCCAAATGGGTCCTTGTAATGGCAAAACAGAAGAAGGGGACATTGATGGTAAAAAAGGCCAACCTTTTGGAGTGGAATTTCGACAGATCATGAACCCAATTGATTGAATCCCCGAGATTCGTGTTTGTAGTGGTAATTTTTGTAATTTGTATGTTATTATTTTTTTAAAAAATTAACACTTGATTTTAATATTTGCAATAATTAGTACTATTATTTGTTTAAAATTTAAAGTGGACACTATAAAGAAAATGTGTATATATATTTTGTGAGGTAAAATATATTGTATAAATATAAATATATAATATAAGGTATTAAAAAAGTAAAAAAAAATATGAAAGGAAGAAAAAAAAAGCTGGTCTGCAGGCTGGTCTGAGACTTGGTACACGGGCTTTTTGACTGGGCCAAAATGCGGATCAGTTTAGACTCCGGGCTTAGGTGGGGTGGATGCAAACTAAGCAAAAGGTCCCATTTATGAAGGAAAATCGACCTTTTTAATATTAGTCCGTCGTGGATCCAGCGACCATTTCATACCCAGCTTTGCATTCGGAGCACAATGGGGTGAACAAGCATACATTAGGCTGCAGAGGGACATTGGTGCTAAAGAGGGCTTGTATTGCATGGCTATGCAAGCTTCTTACGCCACTGCATAATTAATCGTTAAACTTTGATACTACTTTTTCATTCCTAAACTATATGTAAACAACAAGCACACTACAAGTGATATATTTGTAAAAAGTTATAGATCAAACTTTATGTCAATATTGTATAAAAACATGATGTGTAATTGTACTGTATGTGTAAAAGCAAATTATACTTTCTATTCCTTCGAAATCAATTTGAGTGCATCAAATGGAACCTTATATTTACCTCCATTGGAAAAGAAAAAGATGGTAAACAAGTTTCGTAGATTTTCATAGAGGGGTATATTTTCTCCGATGAATGTCAGACAACTCAGCCTAGCACAAGTGTACCGGGCATCTGAACTCGGATTGCGGAGCAGAGCGTTTTAAAAAATATGTTTATTTAAAAAACTATTTATCGATTAAATCAACAATTTAATATCATTACTTATAGGAAAAATAATTTAATACCTCAACTCTTTTTTGGGTACTTTAGAATTTTAAGTTTTACAAATTACAATGTTTTATGTCAAAATTATAATTGTAATTTTAACTATTATAAATTCTAAATATAACGATGTTATGCAATATAAACTAACATAATAATATTTTACGAAAAAAAAATAACATAATAATATCCTAGCAAACACAACATAATATCTAAACATGATAACTAACGTCGAAATATTTAAACCAATTGACACTGCAAGATTGTTTGATCTAAAACAACACTTACTTTTTGAGAGCATAAAAAATGTTCCCCATGTCCATATAGATAATATTTTTTTCATAAATGTGTTGCCTTTGACATAGCAAAAGTTACACCTTTTTTTTATATTATGAAGAAAATTGTTACAAAAAAAGAAAGCTACATTGTTTTGAGTTAACTTAGCACTTTTTGGTAAAGTTGTTATATGAGGTGTGGTGAAATGTCTAAGACAATATTTTTTTAATAAAGGCTACATTTTTTAAGTTGATGTATCACTTTTAGTGGAGTTGCTATAATAAATGTTAACAATTATCTAAGATAACACTTTTAAATAGAGAATGTAACATCTTTTATAAATCAATGACAATACATTTTAAAAAGGATAAATTATACTCACCTCTTCTAAGGTTTATAGAAATGCAATTCATATCCATCTAATTGTTCAACTTACACTCGGACCCCTCCTTGTTAAATTTTAAGTATTTATATTACACTCACACTCCTCATTCATAGAGCACCATTAGTAAATTTAACAGAATGACATTTTTATGATATTAACTATTTCTAATTAATAAAATTATAAAAATACCCTTAAACTTAATAGTGTGGGTAAGAGTATTTTTATAATTTTATTAATTAAAAACAGTTAATATCACAAAAATATCATTCTGTTAAGTTTACTAATGATGCTCTGAATGATGTAACTTAATATAAATATTTTAAATTTGACAAGTAGTGGGGGTGTGAGTGTAGGTTGAACAATTAGAGAATATAAATTGCATTTTCACAAACCTCAAGGAAAGTGAGTGTAATTTACCTTTTTAAAAAAGTATTGCCTGTGTATAAAAAGTATCACTTCCTATGTATTCCTAAAAATAAGTGTTATTTTAGGCCAAATTTTTTGTAATGAAAAAATCTAAATAAAAGAATATCTATTAGGGGAATGCGGGATATGTAGAGATGGGACAAATCTTTCTTAAATACAAACTCGCTATTACCCGCACCAATTTTTAGTTTATTTTTTTAATTATTTTTTGTTTTTCTAACCAATAATCTAAGGATTCTAAAATAGGTTATTTTGTAAACTTGACTTTATACTTTGGAAACTTGAAAATCACCTTTCTCAATGAAAAATTTATCTCTTTTGAAACCTTTGCCATTGTTGAAAAAACCTTTTTAAACCTCCGATTTTTTCACTTGATAATGATATATTTAGATATCTAAAGGTGTGTGGTCATTTGACACTTATTAAATCTAAATATGGAGAAGATAGAGGAGTAGAGAAGAGTGAGACGAGGATAAAAATCTCATTTAATAGTAATAAAATAAATATCTAAATATGACACATTTTTAAATGTCTAAATAATACTATTGTTTTTCACTTTACTCATTCCATTCCGGGATGTTTAAAACCCGACTCAAATAGGTTGGGAGGGAGCCATAGTGACCACATATCGAATATTAATTGCCAATCCCACCTCCATTTCTTAAACTGTGGATTGAAGAAGAGGGAGTAAAAGTAATTTCTTAATCAACACTGTTACCCGCTCAAATTTTATGGTTTCGATTATATATAGAATAATTCTACATCAACCAAATGAATTCCGTCAATAATTCTATTTAATTATTTAAGGAAGGGAGTAGTAATAAATATTTATCGATTTTCCAATACATTGATTGTTTATATTTTATTAAAGATTTGATTTCAGTGCGGTTCAAAAGTAGTAAATTTGAATAGAAATACCAGATTCTCAGAGCGGAGTGGTTAGGAAACACGAGACTACTGTGTACGATTCAACTTGTTCCTTGCTTTGAATAGACGTGGCGTACTTGCAAAGACGATCAAAGCAAGAAGTGCTCGACAGGTTTTATAGTAAATAGGAAAATGTGTCTCTTTGTGGGATATTCATCTTGAGCCATCGATTTCGAGGACTATTTTTATGGTGATTTGAAAGTTTGAATGAGATGGTTATATTTGGAATTTCTCTTGTATCCTTGTAAAAGTTAAGGGTATTAATACTTTATAATTATTTGTGGTTAAAATTATGTTACGTCTCTCATTAATCCAATTTATTAAAATATAGAAAAATAAAAATTCAATTATAACTATTGAAAATAAAAAGGGTACTCGTACATATAGGATACCAAAGCAAAAATCGTTATGTTTTTATGAGATTTATGCTTATCCAAGATTTCCATTAATTGCTAAAGGATATCCGATGATAAGACAAAATATGAGCAACTGGGCTATTTATCTGATAATATATGTGGGTTGTTAGATCCACTTGGGCCTTTTAAGAGCTCGTGTACAACTCATTTGATATTAGGTCTATAATATATCCATAACATATGCATTTTTACATTGTTATTTAATCACATTCTTCCATTTGAATTGTTTTTAAAATAGTAATGTGAGAATCAAATATATTAGATGGTTATGTAAAAAAAATTATGCTATAAATACATTAGAATTAATTTTTTTATTAATAATATATATTTTATTTAAATAATTTTAAATGCAATATTTTCATTTAAATAATCGAGATGACAAATGTTCAAACAATTTATTGAAAGGAGATATCATAACTTTTCAAAAATGTTATTTTAACACCCATAACTTTTTCTCTATGTTACTACTTATCAACCTTACGGTTTCATTTGATAATTTGCTATACAAATTTGGATATAAGATGAAAATCAATGAATTAAAAAAAAAATGCTGACATAGCCCAAATTAACCATCGAAATTAACCAAACTAGCCAATTCTTAAAAAAAAGGGGGGGGGTGAGACATTGCTCTTTGTTCTTCCCTTGTTTTCCAACAAAAAAGAAGAAAATTATTAATTATTACCTATGAAACACGTACATTGACACAAACACAGAACATTAAACACATCAAACTCAAAAAATTACAGATACAAACGGCACACACACACACATACATAATTTTTTTATTTTGTTGTATGATTAATTTTTTTGGTCATTTTTTCGTCTAGATTTTTTTTGTCATTTTTGTATAATTTTTTTTATCTAATTAATTATTCTTTTTATTTTTTGTAATCAACTAAAGAATTTTCAAAATGAAATGACCCAACAGCATAAGTTCAACTAAACAATTAGAGTTGATTTTGGGTTCATGTTGATATTAAAAATTAAAAAAAGTAAAGAAATTAACTCAAGTGTGTCCACGGCATGCCCAAGCCATGTCCATAGTGAATTAGAGTCGTGTCCAATGTTGCATGTGTCGCTAAGAATTTTTTTTTTAATTGGACATGTATAAACACATGTTTGACACGTGTTGTGGGCATCCATGTCCGACGTGTGTCCTACACCCGAACACATCAACAAATTGGCGTCTCCGCGCTTCTTAGAATTTAGTACCCAGGGGGAAATGAATCAAATGATGACTATATATGTTCTCGGTCTCACTCTAAAGTACGATAATTGATTTGCAAGATATTAGCATATCTAAGGACCATACAGAACTCGGCATCTGGGTTGTCTTATTTCTCCTTGAACTAAAACTTGTCATTTCGAAGCAATTTTTTTAGTTTTTTCAACAAATCTGCTGCTAATCTGTCCTATTTTGTGTCAAGTGTATAACAAATTGGAAGTGTGAACTTTTGGCCATAATATTTATTTATTCATTTGTTTATATCACAATCGAAAATGCCTCTATTATAAGTTTCTAACTGGACCGGAAACTATGTTCCAATAATTTGCCAAAGCATTTTGTGTAATTAAGTGTGAATGAAAATTCCAAAACCTTCCTTTCAATAAGCAATGGTTGATTCCCATACGCAGGTGTAGCTTTGAAAAGTACTAATTCGTGATTATATATTAAAGCCTTGTGCTAGGGTCTTATTCAAGAAATCCTCTCAGGTACGTTGATGAGGATGCAATGTTAAGAACACACTGAATTTTATGATGTATAAATACCTTAGCTAGCAGGTCTAAGGGATCAACACATCTTTCTACTTCCTCCCATTTCTCTAAGCAATTGTTTTCTTTCCATTATCACTTTTATGGCTTCCAAAAATCTATTCCAATGCTCTTCATTGGCTTTGATTCTTCTTTTTGGATTGTGGGCTTTGGAGGCCAATGCTCGCACTCTTGAAGATGCCTCAATGCATGAAAAGCATGAACAATGGATGGCTCAACATGGTAAAGTCTACAAGGACTCTTATGAGAAGGAATTAAGGTACCAGATATTCAAGGAAAATGTGCAACGCATAGAAGCCTTCAACAATGCAGGGAACAAACCTTACAAGCTAGGCATCAACCAATTTGCTGATCTCACAAATGAGGAATTCAAGTCCAGAAATAGATTCAAGGGTCACATGTGCTCTACAATAACAAGGACACCAACATTCAAGTATCAACATGTTACTGCAGTGCCAGCTTCAGTGGATTGGAGACAGAAAGGAGCTGTCACACCCATTAAGGACCAAGGCCAATGTGGTATATATGTGTTTTGATTTTTCTTTGAAAACTCATTAAGCCAATAGTAAATGAATCTAATTTTGATAGTATTTTTAAAGCAATCTGATCATATATTAGTACATCAGCAAAAATATTTAACTTTTTACAATTATTATATTAAAAGTCGTGCATTAGTAGTGTATTCTTTTTATTCTTGGGTACCCATCAATATTAATATTATTATAGTGAACTTTTATGTTTTGTCTAATTAATTTTCACTTGTATGTTATCGCTTAGGATGTTGTTGGGCATTCTCTGCTGTGGCTGCAACAGAAGGAATCACCAAGCTGGCCACTGGCAAATTGATCTCTCTATCGGAACAAGAGCTTGTTAACTGTGACACAAAGGGTGTGGACGAAGGTTGTGAAGGGGGTCTAATGGATGATGCCTTTAAATTTATCATACAAAACAAAGGACTCACCACAGAAGCTAATTATCCATACGAGGGTGTTGATGGAACATGCAATGCAAAAGCAGCAGCAAACCATGCAGCCAGCATCAAGGGGTATGAGGATGTCCCTGCCAACAGTGAGAGTGCACTACTGCAAGCAGTTGCTAACCAACCAGTTTCTGTTGCCATTGATGCTAGTGGATTTGCATTCCAATTTTATTCAGGTGGTGTCTTCACTGGATCATGTGGCACTAGCTTGGATCACGGTGTTACTGCTGTGGGTTATGGAGTCAGTGATGATGGGACTAAGTATTGGTTGGTCAAGAATTCATGGGGGGCACAATGGGGTGAACAGGGATACATTAGGATGCAGAGGAACATTGGTGCTAAAGAGGGCTTGTGTGGCATAGCTATGCAAGCTTCTTACCCACTGCATAATTAATTGTTAAACTTTGATGCTACTATTTCCTAAATTATATGTAAAACTACAAACACACTACAAGTGATATATACTTGTAAAAAGTTATAGGATCAAACTTTTATGCTAATGTTGTATACAAAAATGATATATACTTGTACGTGCTTACTATATGTGCAAAAGTAAATTATACTTTCTATTCCTTCGAAATCAATTTGAGTTCATGAACCTTATATTTACCTCCATTGGAAAAGAAAAAGATGGTAGGTTTGTAGATTTTCACAGTATTATGTTTTACTGTTTTATTCTTTTCTATGGTTTACGCATAAACACAGATTTGCTCTACTCACATGTATTGCAGGACACATCTCTCTCTCCCTCTCCGTGTGTATATATATATATATATATATATATATATATAAATTCCGAGCAACTTTGCCAAGAAATAAACGATTAGTTGCAATGTTTTCAAATATTCAAAGGTACTATATGGTAATTTTTTTTTTAAAAAAAAAATAGAATTTTTATACACTAACAATCAAAAACAATTTTATACAGTCATATAACAGAAGTTATGAAATGCATGAAATCGCAATGTCCTGTTTTTCATAAATTGAAGTTGCCAACGATGACATGACAATTTTTTTGTATTCCTATTAAATGACACTATAAAATTGTTTATGCATCTGTGTATGGAAATCAAATCATAACAATAGTCATGACATGACATATTATTCATGACATAGATTTACTAGTTTATTTATCCGTGTGGTTTATTCTCCACAGTCGGCTGAACACAAAGGACCGCCTTGTTAGATCAAACTGCATCCCTGCGAATGATGTACTCTGTCCCTTCCATGATATGGGCGCGGAAACTACGAAGCATATCTTTTTTACATGTTCAAGATTGGCAACTATATGATACAAATGTCTTGAGTTCTGGATCACGACTTAATTTAGGTAATGATCAATGCATATAGAACACATTTTCTAACAAGTATTAGTACACAGTATTTTTCAGAAAAACAAACAGAGTTTTCTCAATTTCTTGGACATTTTCCAAATATGGATATAACTTGCAATATTTCCAAATAAATTCACAACACTTGGATATCAAACATTTTCAGAATGCGTCATTCCAACATATATCTAAGTCATAAGTCTCAGCATAGTTAACCCATAATACCAAATTAGTTTTCAGACTCTATTTAACATAATACAAAACATAGTTTAGTGCATAAAACCAGATTAAGTTTACAGATCATTTTCATAACATAATTTATATATCTAAGTCATAAGTATTCAAACAAAGCATAACATAAATTCAAAGATCCTTAGCATAACATAAATTCAAAATGACAACTAAGGCTAAAGCAAAATAAGGGTTCTGTTATGATCCACTACCTCTGACCCTATCCGGGGACGAGAAAGACATGCCAAGTCCCGGAACTGGAGCTGAGATGTCAAATGCCCCTCCGCCCCCTTTTGACGGCCTTTGGCGGAACGGCAACCAAAAATAAAATGGGTTGAAACTAGCTTAACCCATTTTAGGCTGGGGTGGCCGCAAAAATTTTAAAAAATTGCAAAATAAAACTTTTTAATGGCTTGCTTTTTTAAAAAACATTTTTTTTAATGGTTGGCGAACCTTTTGCTACTGATATTGTCAAGTGTATATTGACACTATAGTGAATAGTAACGTGTTTTTCTCAATTTCTCCTTGTTATTTTGATTTTTTTTTTGGAAAACAAGTCTTTTTTGGGTCAAAGGCAGCTTCTTAAATTTTGTTTTAGGCTTGTCTGATGGTCTTCTCCAATAGTTCAACATATGGGTTTTGTTTTTTATATGTTCTTTGGGTTTGGATAATAATAAGGATTAGTAACTATTTAACAACCAACAAATTTTTTATTTTTTCAAAAAAAAAAAGGCTTGACCCGGTTAGGTCCACCTACTCGCCTAAACCTAAAAATTAAGCAAGGCGGGTTAAGCAAACTGAAATTTTTTCGGCTCAAAATTTTAGCCTAACTCGCTAAAAATGACGGTTTCCGAATTCGAATCGTTTTGACATCTCTACATAGAGCGAAAATCAGCATCATTGGACTCCAAACATACCCATGAGCAGCAGGAAGCTCTGAGGAACGGACACAGGAGGATCTCGGAAGTATCATCCCGGCATCATTCCGGGGCACTCTGGCCTTACACAAAATGCTTTTACAAATTATTGGAACATAGTTTCCGGTGCAGTTAGAATAGAGGCATTTTCAATTGTGATATAAACAAATAAATAAATAAATATCAGATTAAATAACATTTCTAGAAACAAATTGGTCGCTTAGAATTTGAAAGCCCCATTGATTACTTACCATTGAAAAAATGGACAAATTGATTCATCCATATAGATTCATACATAGTTTTTTAAATTGTACAAACATGTACGGAGTATCAATTTTTCACTTTTTTTAATGTGTACTTCTGGGACATACGTATTGAGGATTTAGTCTAAATATTATGACCAAAAGTTCATCTTTCCAATTTTATCGCTTTATACACTCAAACACAAAATGGGACATATTAGCACCTGATTTGTTGAAGAAGCTTAAAAAACTGCTTTAACATGACGAGTTTGACGTCAAAGGGAGACAAGAGAGCCAAGATGCCAAGTTCTGTAGAAAACGGTCACGTCTAGCGACAGCGAAGGGGAAGCAACCAGGAATGAATATGCGGAAGTTGAAGCCAATAGACAATTTTGTAATGATACGGATGAAGATGTTTACGGAGAAAATTCAAATTCGGATTCCAATTTTGAAAATTCTCAAAATTAGATATTCCAATTTTTGAATATATTAATGGTTTGGAGTTTTTTTTCTCCTTTTTTTTTTGAAGATTTTCATTTTAACAATTAAAATATTTGTATTTTAGTTTCTTAATGCTGGGTTTGCTACAGGGTTTGGGTTGTTAGTGTTGCATACGTTAAAGGAAAGAATATTTGACTTGACTCTTGAGGAATGTTCATGAACTAGTAATATGTCTATTTATGACTCTCGCTTATCTTGTGATACAACTCACAATGAGAAGAAAGCAGAGTGGAATTTACTAGGAAACGTTTCTTTTCTCCGTTGGAAGAAAATTGGAACCCATTTATTTGTGTAATAATGAATGACATACTGGTGACATATCTGATAAAATTCTATACAGATGAAGAGTTTGAGGGTAACATTGTTTTCGAGTTGAATCAAGAACCAACTTCAAGCGTGGGTGTTTCTGATGGGGAAGATAACGATCCGATTCATCGGATGGTAGCTAGCCTATATATGTAAAAGGGGAAGTCCGCAGTCCAGAAAGAGAAGAATAACAGTCATGTTAAAATTTTGCAATTAATTTACCTAATTTTTCATTTTTAATTCCCTCATATTTTAACCCATTTTAAACAAGGGTGTTTTAGCCATTTTATATGTTAAAACCTTTAAACTAATTACAACTCTAATATTAAAAATCATGTGCACGACACATGATCCATCTTCTATTTGCAATGTTAATGGAGTTTAAACTCCAGGGGTGGTTAGTGCAAAATTTTAAAAAGTTTAGGAGAGGTTATTGTAAGATTTGTAAAATAGAGGAGTGCTACATGTGATTTTACTAAACTTAAGGGAAAATAATGTAATTTTCTCTTATTTAAATGAAAAATATTGCATCAAAATTATTTAGATAAACAATATTAATATATGATATAAAAAAATTAGTTTTGATGGAATGATACTTTTTGCACAGCCATGTAGTATATTTGACCCCTATTCACTTCTTTAAAAATTATGTAAATGCAAAAATTTGATTAGATAACGACATAAAAAGTATGGGTTTTATTCGATATTTCTATAAAATTTAAGAGTATAGGTACCTTTTAATTATTTGTTAAGAATGAGTCACATGCTTTACTAACATAAATTTTTTAAAATCTTTTAAATCACAAATGTTAATTATACAAAGGGTACTAGCACCATGGGTATCTAAACAAAAGCCGAAAGACTTTATTAGTAGCCAGAAGATTTTGTAGTAATTTGTACCAAGATGGGCCGGCCCAAGCAGCAATCACCTGGCTGGAAGCCGAAAGGGTTGCCTCTACGGTTACAAGTGAGTCATGACTCAACGAAGAAGGCACGTAGGTTTCTCTCACATGCGTGTATGTTCAAGTGTTCAACACTACACCATCCTTTTCTCAAATCTCTTCCAAAAACCGTTAAGATGCGGATTCAATCAAAATCACAAACTCCATGAACCAAAAAAAAAAAAAACCACAAACCACATCACCAACTAATACATGCGTGTACATAATGTCATGTCAAGTGTGATTTTTCTCTATCGATATAAATGAATGAAATCATTCCCCCACAATTTGTGACTAGTTAACACATAATATATAAATAGTAAGATAGCCTGAAAACAAAGCAACAATAAATTGCAGCCTATATCAATTAAAAGATAAACATACATATGAATGAAGGAATTAAGACAGGAGCATAATCACGGTGATTAGAACCCAGAATGGCTGGGACTCTTTGAAATACGAATTTCTTACAAACTTAACAAACCTTGATTTGATTTAATCTATGATCAAATACCCTCTGGGAACAAGGTAGGTCCCAGAAGTTATTTTGGCCTGAAAGCAGGTATAGTCAGTAGTATATCATTGTGGCCTAGTGAATAATGGCATGTGTAATATAGGAAAGTTCAATTCAACTACTTCATGGGTCAGTAGACTCAGCAATCGATACCACATATAATTGCAAAATAATTTATTTCTATGACCAAAACCTTTAATATGCGTCTCATCCTATTCTTCAAATAAAGTAGAACCAGAATCTCCTATAACCCTATGCTTTTTCTGTACAAAAATACATCAAATATATTTCTGTGTTATCTGACAACACCTATGTGCTCTTCCTTTCAAAAGAAAATGAGAAAGAAAAAAAAAAAACTCAGAAGAGCATATTCTCAAAACCAGATTGCAATCTCTATTGAGTCATGCATTATAAGTCTATAACTGGTAGTACAACCAGCAGAGCTGTACCACAAGTCCACCATATAAATAGTCCTCAGACTTCTTCTGTCTTCTGTTCTGTGCCCATGCAAAGTGTATGTTTTCAAGGGAAATTGACATTTATCATGCAAAACGATTCAGCCGAGGCTCGGTTAGGTCTACCATTTCCTCTTCTGCTGCATGCCAGCCCTCAGATTTTGAAGCCAAGAGGCTCAAATTCTCCACATGTTCAGCTGAAACTGCATCAGATTCTTTACTTTTGTTCCCAACCCAATGACTGTGATCAATATCCAGAGCCAATGAATTATGAGCTGGAAATTTACTAGATGGAGCTTGTCTTTGCTTTTCTGCTTCCTCTTGTTCCTTTACATGTCAAGAAAGCAAAAGGTCCATAAGGTTTATTTTTCATGTTGCAAGACAATGATCTATGAATGCAAATTGAGTAGCTTTATTTGTACAACTTTTTGTGGCATCCTTTTGTGAGAAAAAAGTTAGGACCCAGTCTCAGAAAGTGGTATAAAATAACATTTCTCTTGCAGATTATGTAACTATCAAACAAGCAAAATGTACATCAAACTTAAAGATAAGAAACCTGATTAAAATAGAAGCACTGAAACTAATAACTGAAGACATCATAGTGAATGTGTTCACCTGAAACTGGCTAGCTGGAATATTCCTTCTTCTCTTAGATTTGCCTGGGGAAATACTTGAAAGAATTTGAACAACCTCACTCATGGTCGGTAAAGTGTCGGGATCCAACAGCAAACACTCCTTTGCCAAGTATGCCATAATATGCACCTCTTCTTCTGGGAATTTTCCTTTCAATTGTGGATCAACCAACTCCGCTATTACTCGCCTACTATCTTGTAAGCGAGGGGCAGCCTAAAACAGAAGTTTAGGCAAGCTACATCAATACTTGCATGTCCATAATATTTCCTAGTTGAATTCATAAAGTAACATGCAACAAGTTCAAGTGAAGCAGGTAAAAAATCATTAAACCCAATCATCCTAATTCAGGATTGTAAATGGAAGATGAGAAACATTATAAAGATATAAAAGACAGAAGGATTAGAAAAACAACTACACATGGGGAACATGTTGCTATAAGCAGAGAAGTTCTTAGGTGTTGTTCGAATAAGAAAAAAACCTTGCTCTCTCCATTCATAATTTGACACTTCAGCTTTGTGTGTATATTGACTGTTCCACTTCCACCACACTTTTAACAGAATGAATGAAGTGTCAAAGTGTGAATGAAACAGAAGAGCAATCACACACAAAAAGCCTATGTCAAAGTATGAGCACCGAGCTGAGCATATTAAGGATTGTCCTCACATTAACAAATGTAAACTCAAGTTAATGTCATGAGGATTATTTAAAATACCCATATAACGAGGCTTTCTTCTTTGGCTGTAGATTTATAGATGGGTTGCCGACCACTGATAAGCTCAAGAAGAACCACCCCAAAACTGAAGACATCTGACTCAAGAGAGGCTCGCCCAACAATAGCATACTCAGGTGCAAAATAGCCAAATGTCCCTTGCATTCTGGCTGGAGAATTTGAACAGCTGGGAAGGTCATCATTTCTCACATTTTTAGCCATACCAAGATCAGTAATCTGCAAGTTTATTATTTGAAAAGATTACAAAAGCTATGAGGTTTAACCGTTTAAGTGATATGCACCACCAATGGTATAGCAGTTAACTCTTACTCCAAGAAACAAAAACTTCAGTTATAAGATTAAGATGTTAGAGAATTTTAGTTCAAATGACCACTATGCATGTCATAAGCCAAGCTCACTTAGATTCCTAAGCATGTCCAGTTATATTATAAAGTATTAAGTAATTCCTTATTTGTTACAACCATCCAGAACAACCAATCATACTTTTGCTTGCCAATTTTCATCCAGAAGAATGTTTGTTGATTTGACATCTCTATGAAGAATTCTTGGAGCAGCTGCTACATGGAGATATTCCAAGCCCCTAGCAGCTCCTATTGCAATTGTAACGTGAGTAGCCCAATCCATATTTTTCCAGAAACTCCATCTAAACAGTCCCTCAAATTCCCATTAGGCATGTACTCAAATACTAGTAACCTCTGAAAATTTTTTCCTTTAGATTCTGAGCAGTATCCAAGCAAAGGCACCAGATGACAATGATGAAGTCGGGATAATAGTTCAATCTGCGCAAACAAAAACAATTACTATGATTACAGCAATAAACAAGTTTTAGGTCAGACACTATGGAATACTATAACATAGCATGACCAGCCAAAGAATACTGATATTGAAAGATTAGGTATACCTCTTTGAAAAATGCAGAATCTGCTTCCGGTCCTCCTGGATTTTTTAGCCGTTTAACTGCCACAATGCTACCATCTTTCAGCCGACCACGGTATACGTAACTACTTCCACCTAGTCCAATTAGGTTGGAAGCCAAAAAGCTGTCGGTGGCATTTTCTAGTTCGGCAAAAGAAAACTGAATAATATTTCCATGAAAAGTTTCCCTTTGGATTCCAAACAAGAAAGAGGCTTTCTGAAAGCATCCTACATTAAAATTAAGATATAAAATACTAATTATGAACCAATAAGTAATGGAAAATTAACAAAAGTACTTTGGAGTTCGCATATACAATCAGACAAATTAGAAAGTACACAAAGGAAGAACTTAGTAACAAGAAAAAAAAATTAAGAGTCAACTTACCTGACATATGACTAATAGGCGAATTAGTAGCAAATTTTGTTTCTGGCACTGAAGAAGTCACTGTCCTATGGCTAATTAAGTTGGCAGTGCTACCGTTACTTGTTTCCTTATCAGATGAGAATATCTGTGATTGGATAGGGCATTTGTCCTTTCGGTAGACATAGCAAATAACTGAGGCAAGAAATGCAATGGTTGTGCATACAACACATATTAGTAGAATAACTACGACAGTCTTGCTGGAGAAGTGTTTCTTCAACCGAGTGACAAGCTGTCAGTTCCTGCAGAATACTCAAAACATTAAAAATTTAATTTCCAAGTACCTTGATCTAGAAACAAGCCAATGATTTTGAATAAAAAGATACTAGGTTATGTCATCATCAATGTGACTATTACATTGTGAGGTAAGAGGAGATATGTTATGGAAATATGCATTTAGATTCTGTGAACAATATAGCTAGTTTAGCATTAGTCCATATATATTAGCATCAGGAAGCAACAATTAGTCAAACTTTTGCAATGGACATTCAGGATAAATGCAAAAGAGTTAGGAAAAAAATACCCCAGGTGCAATTGCAGGCATTAAAGCAATTATGGCTATGACCATTAGCTGCCACTTGGGGAAATCCATTGGGATCACATAAGCATGTCCATATGGATGAACTCTCTTCAGCATCTATATGGAAAGCAAAGCAGTTACCAAATAATATGGAGAAAATCTATTGTATTCTTACCAGCATAATATTGGTTGGTAACCACAACATAAACACCTATACATCTCAAAAGATCTAAAAATTTGGTTGAAAAATAGTTGTTTTTGTCTTGTGTCAATATCTAAACTTGAATTCTACCAGAAAACATTTGTAGGACACAACTAGACCACCAACTTATATCCAATTAGTTTTTGTCACTCAATGGTATGCGCTGCCTTCAATAAATGTAATTTGAAGTCAAAGCACTTTCAAGTTTCAAGACTGAACATGAATTCTAGTTACCAGGCAACTTTTACAAAACTACATCCACTAAACATAGACAAAGGCAAAGCTCGAGCTGAATATTCAATTGAAGAAAATAACAGAGGAAAATAGAAGGGGGAAAAATATTTATCAGCAGCAGGCTCCTGGTCTTCATGCTAATAAAATTCACCAACATACGTGAACGGCAATCGCATGACTTGGAACAATTAGCAATGGAGTAGCTCTGGTTCCCTTGGAAAGAGCATGTACATTTCCACTTGTTTAGACCAGATGAATCAGAAGCCTCATCTGCCAGGAAACAATGGCAAGCAAATAAGAAAGGAAAAAAGAGATTTATTACTCATTTGGATTTTAGGGTTCTCAGAGGTGAAACAAGTAACCCAGAACCCCAGTCACCTTCTCATTTTTTCATTTAAACAGACAACTGCCTAAGTTTAAGTGCACACAAGATGTGCCACTGAAAACAATTGAAGAGCCAATTTCTAAACGTATTATTATAAGTTGCCAAACTAACCACAAAATGAGTGCTGAATCCAGAGCAAGCTATAAACAATAGCAAGAACAACTTTGAGCTGCAGCTTCATTTATTCCAACCCATACACTACAAGTAAAGGAAAGGAAACCATTTAGTGCTATATAAATCCTTGAGCAACAAGAATATTCCTCATGTTGTGAAACAAGGCACATATCTTAGAAGATTTTCCAAGACAAAAAATGAAAAAATCCATCAGGAAATAACAAAAGATCACAAGCAGGAACATGTAGCAGCACTTTTTTCCCAATAATGGCTACAATGTACTTAAAGTGTGCATATACAGTTGCGACATCAGAGTCAATCTGAAGATTGTATACCAATCCATAAAAGTTTAAGCGCTGTGCAGGTAAAGCCATCAAGACATACAAGAGTATACATGCAAATACTTTGCCATTGCACAGAAACTAATTGGAAAAGAAATCAAAGTAGCATCATCAATTACTGAATTGAACCCGTGTTAAGAAAAATAAGCTTGGTCTTCAAATATCCAGGGTCCTCCAATCATCTTCTGTGCAAACAAAAAGGTGAAGTTAGCCACAAGACAAACTAATTCCTAAAATAAAAGCTGCAGGCTGGCAAGACAAGCAATTAAGAACAAGACAACTGCAACCCCATTTTTCAGTTTGTGCCCTATGATGCAGCAAGAAAATGAATGCCAATAATTTCATACTTAATAAGGGAAAATGGGTAGGAGAACAAATGCACCGGTTGGCCAACAAACATCACAGTCAAGGCTATCCACCCTTAGTACCAAGTACAGAAACAAAGATAAGGCAATGGGAGTAGGGAGTATAATAGTATATAGACTAAATAGCATTATCTAGACTGGCATTGAAAGCTTGAAATATTAGCTAGTAACCATAGAAGGGTTGGAAGAGAAGCACTAGAGTGGCTAGTGGCTAGTGGCAAGGACGCATAAATTAATTATTAGTCCACAACTGATTTGCATAAACGTTCAATTGAAGGAGAGCACAAGCACCGACAATATTGTTACGGCAGACAATAAATGTAGTGAGGAACTCAACTACCAAATGAAACAATCATAGTTTCCACCTGCAATTCTGCAAAACTCTTGAGAATGAGGAGCTGGAGCAAGTGAGTTTGAAGCTTGTATCAGCAGAATCAGTGCAGACTATTAAGAGTATGAATTAGGAAAGTCAAAGCAACCAAAAACAAAAAACAGCTATGATGGGCATCTGATTAAGCAAAGGCTAATTAATATAGCTAGTTGCGTCAGCACTCAACAAAGTTTTGTTTTTCCACCCCTCAAATTATATTTATGATATTCCTTGCTTTGGAAAGAACTAGATCACTGAACTGAAACAAAGCAAGGAAAAAAAAAAGAACTAAATCAGAGGAATTAATGAGAGGCCATGTTCACCAACCTCAAGATTTTATAATGCAGAATTAAGAAAAGAGGCATGGACGTAAACAGACAAATCGGTAAACAGATAATGAGGATAGAGACCCCTTCCAATGGGTATATTCTATAAAAGACACAAAAAACACTTAACGAAATGAAGCTTGTAAAAGGGAAAACATTTAGTCTACACCACCTCTCTGAAAATAACCCCTTTGCTAACTGAAAGCAACCGCTCAACCATCCCCTTCCAAGAATAACAATTATCCAGCAATGAGTCATAACAAAAACTCTTTTTCCTTCCTTTGGAAAAGTAAAAATCTAGGGACAACTATATTATCTTTTCTTTTTATTATTATTATTAAAAGAAGATATTATAGTACTATTAGTAATGAATCAGTGGATCCAGTTTGTTTCAAAACCTTCAAGCACCAAATTGAACTTACTTCAAAAGAACAGTATATTAGTATATGTTATAGCTCTATGTACCCTATAAAGAAAATATCTGTATAGCTAACGGCTGAAAAGATGAAGTTCAGCTTTGCCATACCTTCAATTAGAAGATGTGGGCCAAGAGAAAAGAGAAACAAATAGTTAAGGTAGATTTTTAATAACGGTTACATTTATATACACGTATGATTTTAACTTAACTTGAAAGACATGTAGATGTGGCTCTGAAGTCTGTAAAGAAGAATTTCAATGCAGTGAGTTGTCTACATTTGAGGTGTGGGCCCCAGTGACATGCTCCCCTGTCTGCGGTGTTTTTTTTTGTGGGCCCAACTCGTGATTGAGAGCGTCACCACTCGGGCACTCACCATGACAATTTCAATTAGTAGCATTTCTAAATGAAAAATACTCAAGATAAATATGATATAAACTCGACAATTCTTTCAATGATGAATATAACTCATTTAATTGTGAATAGAAATCATCCGATACTGAAGAAAATGTAAGTTGACAAATATATATAAATAACATTCCTTATTTCTAATCAGCAATCCAAAAGATGATTACTTTAGAGACAATCATAATCAGCAGTGACTCTGGAATCGTTAGGAAACTTGTATTTCCCCTTTGACTAATTACATGCATTACAACGAAATCAATCATTTTTTAACTGGTATACAGAAATTATTGTTGAACCAATTAATTTAACCTGAACCAACTCACACCATAGAATAAGGTTTTCACTACTAATCTTTTAGCCGAGACTTTACCTAATAAAATTAAGTGAAACTCTCTAGACACTAATTTTTCAATCAAGATTATACTTAACGTGTTACAACAAGGATGGGTTGGTACACTGAAATCATTCTGTAATTGACTTATAAATGCTCCCCAATTCTTATTAATGGGGTAATAATACTTATTAATTACAATGCAATCACATCATTTGTTCTTTAATCACGCCAAACATGCCAACTTAACCTTTTTCAAAGAAAAAAAAAGGGGTACTTGGTGGGGAAGGGAGGAGTGGGACACCAAACAAAGAACAATGCCACCTTTGGTTTTGGTACAACTACGAGAAATATGCCACTTGTTTTTGGAAAACTAGGAAACAGCATAGTGAGCTACGTTGCATTACCTCAAACCAAGGAATCTGTAGAATCTTGGGTTGTGTTTCAATGAGAACTATAAGGAGGAGAAGAAGAAAGCTTTAGATCTGCTTATAACTCCAACGCATCCATGGCAAACACAGCAATGCAGGTGTATTAGATGTTGTGGACTTTCAAGAGTGTTTATTGGAAAGGGTATAAGATGTTGAAGAAGAAAAGATTTTGGTTTTTTACGAGGAGGAAGAGGTTGATGGAAGTGACAAGATAAGATGATTTGAGAGGAGGAGGAGCCGTAGTGAAAAGAGAGATGCAGTAAGCAAGGTGCTAAGCTGGCAGAGCCTACGTACTTTACAAGACACGTGGTCCTACGTTAGACCAAAAACATGTAATGCAATAAAAAAAAAACTATATATGTTGTTATCCGTGGAATTTTCATCCATTTAAAATGAAAAAAAAAATACATTATCAATCGATCTGAATAAAAAACATTTATTATAGATTTGGGCAATTTTTATCTCGGATGATTATGCTAGACCCTTAACGTATTGATTGACCATCTCCAGTATGTTGTTCCTGTTTTTATTACCGCACATAATTTTATGCTCTTATTTTTACTGTATTGAATTCTTAAATTTTGAGAGGAAATTTGAATTTTCAAATTTAAATTTTAAATTTGTACTTTGGAGGATATTTAAATTATCAAAACACATCACATTTAAATCTTAAAAATAATTAAAAACATCTAATGCTATAAATATACCTTTAAATTACTAAGAGGTTAAACTTAACCATAAATGATTGATTATTCATTAATTAAATAATTAAGGTAATTGTCCTACACGAATCATTTTTTTTATTGAATATACCAGATAACCTAGCGTATTCATGTTGATTTGGAATACGCTAAGTGCCTAGCATATTCACCCTATATAAAAATTGTCCAAATCTATAACAATTTTTTTTTGTTCAGATTGGTGAATAATATATTTTTTATTTTAATGGTAAAAATTGCATTATGTGTACAAAAAATATTGATATAAACTCGAGTTTATGGTAGTCTCACACGTGACGCAATCTCAACAAATATTTTTATAATATTTATATATTTCTAACTTTAAATTATAATTTGAATGGTTGATAAGTTATCATGTGTAAGCTTTTCTGAAATCTAGACTATACTATCATTATTCTATTTATACGTTTAAAATTAGGTATCGTGTCTTATTGAGACATTCATCCAATTATCCTTGTATGTTATTGTGGTTGCATTCATTGAAAATTTGACCTGTATAAATTAAAAAAATGCATTATTTGTACAAATAAACTAATTGGACATTTGGTACAAATTTGTTATGTTTAAATATACAAACAAATATGTTAAGCATCATTGAATGCATTGAATATGACAGGGCCTAGCATATTCATGTTGGTTTGGGACATGATAAGGTGTTGATGTATTTGTTTGAATATTAAAATTGATCAAATTTTTACCAAATGTCAAATTGATTTATTCATGTAAGTAATATATATTTTTTATTTTATATGGATAAATTTCGATACTCATTTTACCCATTTGATGATAACTAAGGCAAATAATATTTCTGTGCAATAAATTAAGAACCAAAAAGAGTATGAGCGTCACATGATTGAAGGAGTCACTCATAACGAGGCATCATCCTGTCTTGAGTCCAAGGTTGCAACGCGAGATCTGAAGATCTAAACTCTATACTTTATTTAGTACATTACTAGGCCAATTGGTCAAAGACAGGGTCTAACGTGGGAATGGGCGGGAACATAGTAAATGGGTTTGAATTTTGTACCGTAGACTATATTTTAACATTTTTTTATAATGTTAGACTATTTTTGCTATATATTTTAGAGTTTAATTTTAATGTATTGACAGTATAAAATAATTTTACATTATCATTCAATCAAAATATTTAGTTTGGATGACTTTTAGGTAGTGGATATAAAAGTCAACTATAATGACTTATATGATAATACATGATTGGATAATGTGTAAAAGATTTTATACTGCAGTGTATGACAATTAAATCTTATGTTTTATGAAAATTAAATTTATCCTTTTTTAAAAGTATGTTTAGTCCTAAAAGTATATTATTATATGGTTTTAGGGGTATGATTTAGCTGACTAGCTTTAATCATGAGATTGAAATGATTCTAAAACCAACTCTGATGAACAGATGTTGAAATGAGAGAAGAAAACTGGTTATTTATATAGACTAGTGTTATGTTTAATGTTGTATAACAATGTATTTAAAGACTATTTCTATCTGTTTTGGACCTTATCTTCCCCAATTAGGGGGACTTATGATTTTATAATTTATTATCTTCCTTGGATAGTTGATTGTGGATTTTGTCCCCTTTTCAATGAATATCTCTTTCAATAAAAAGAAAATGAGAGAAGAAAACAAGACATCCAAGAAATCCTTCTCCTTTGTATATATCTGTCTATTGTCCTTGTGAAACTTCTACTCCTTCAATTTTATTAATTACTGAATGAAATCCACTGAAAAATGCTGCGAAAATTTTTGTTGAATTCTAATCAGAGGTGCTGATTCTTGTAGTGAATCTGATTCTTGTACTGAATCAGCCATAACATGAAGGCAATTAAAATGGACTATAACTGTATAAAACTTCATCCTATATTTAACAACCACCAAGTCTTTTTCTTTCTAAGCATATATCTGTATGAATCAATTTGACACTGTAATATCCTGTCATCAATCATGTCTCATACTATATTAATGCAAACAAAAAGAAACACCAAAATCGAAAGATCCATCATGATGAAACCAAAGTAATATAATTATATATAAAGTCAAGAAAGGAAAAGCAAAAGAAGTACCATCACTTATATATATATATATATATATATATATATATATATATATATATATATATATAACATTAATTAATTGAAGAAATTCACCCGCACAATTCAACTGAAAACCAATAAGTTATGTACGTCACTCAGAATCACACTTGAAAATATCCCTCCCACATGTCCCCTTTTTCCCATTATCCCTCCTATGCATTTACAGTTTTTGTACTGGCAAAATCAGGAATAAAACTCCTTCCTTTCCATTATACCCTCACCTTAACAAAAACCACAAGGGAAAAAGAAAAATATATAAAAGGGTCAAAGAAGATAAGAGATAAGAAAAAAAACTTAACAAGGTCTCCCCAGAAGTGTGTGCATAAGGCTTGAGTAGAATCTTTCCAAACACAGTTTTCCATCATTAGTGTCCTCTCTGCTGTCTCTCAGGAAATGATTTAGCAGGCCTTAACACACGTCTATGTTGTGGTGTACCTAAAATCATGGTCTGGGAACGGGTTACCATGTCAACCATAGAAGGGGTCTGGTATGCTTGCACAAGGCTTGTGCTGTCTGTGGAATCACCTCTTGCAGTTGCCCTTTGCCATGAATGTGAGCTCAATCCTGACAGTACATATGCCCTTCCGGACTGCTCATAAACGCGTTGGCTCGCCATCCTCTCCTGCATTTCCTTTAACTCGGCAGAAAGAGCAGCACATAACCGATCCCCTGCTTTGGCAGAAACAGTTTCGGACAATGCCTTATGACAGCTCTCCAGGACTGAAACCGCAGCAGACAGATCACTGCGTTCTGCTGCATGTCGAGCCTCGGCTATTGCCTCGGCTGCTCGCAGCCTGTTCGCTGCCTGTCCACTTCTATCGATACAACTAGTTCTTCTCTACCAATGTCAGCTCTTTGAATTTTCACTTCACTGGTTGCTTCCAAGGACACCATTTCTTTTGTGATGGGGTCTCTATAAAGACCTTTAACCATCAACAACGACATTTCATCACTTGACATGTCAACCGGAACATTGACTGTCACCAGAAAGTCTCTTTCTTCTTCAGCATACAGATCTCCCACATTAATGGAAGCCATTCTTGCATTGGCCGTCAAGCTTGTTTGGTAACTTCCAGCTTTTACTGAACTGAGTTGCAGGCGGGGGTGGACGCATGCAACCTCTATTTGTAATTCCTGCACCACAACACTCAAGAGTCCCCCAATACACTGTGCAAATGCATCCTGAATCACATCCTCAGCTTCAATGAAAGAAAATGTACCGCCAGATATTTCAGAGATTGAATGCATTGAAGAAGCATCATGATCAGAACCAAAGCCAAAAGCATGCACTGGTATCTGCAACCCAGCACCATTATTGCGATGAATGGAGTTCGGGACAAGTGACTGGTAATTTGTTCCAACACTTGGCCTGCTATTGACTGTATATGTATCCTGCCCATCAGATAGTAATATGATGCTGCTAACTGAGTTCTTCCACCTGCGCTCGACAAACACCTTGGCTCCTTTCCTCAAGCCTTCAGCAATGTTTGTCCCACCATTAGCAGTCAAAGAATTGACAGCCTGTAATGCTTGCTGTCGTCCAGAATCAGTCATCTGCCGAAGAGGAAAGATACGGCGTGCTGTGGAGGAGAAGGCAATGACAGACAGACGGTCCGATGGTCCCAGATTCTGTATGACAAAACCCATAGCTCGTTTTAGCAATGCAAGCTTGGTGCCTCCCATGCTACCACTTACATCAAGAACTGTAACAAGGTCAACAGAAGCACGAGAATTTTGAACCAGAGGAGGTGATTCAGTACTGTTTTCGTCACTATTTTGTTTACTGCCTGAGCAAGGAGCTTTGAGATGAATTAATACAGCAAAACTATCATGGGAAGCTGACTTTGGAACGGCTGAAACTTCAGGATATGTCTTGATCTCCATTTTATTTATAATCTCGTTATCGGCCTCATTTTTATCGTGGGTAGTTGATGCTTGTTGATCCAAGGCTTCATCATCATCGAAGATAGCGGGTTCAGGAACATGATAAAGCGATGGAATCTGCCTACCCGCATCCCCTTGTGGTGAGGGAATCCTCCTAATGACAGTTGTCCAGGCATCGTCTCGTGGGGATACTGGGTTGATTCGAGACATGTCATGGAAGCCATTAAAAGCAGGACTCTGAAAAGGAATCTCCTTCCATTTTGCCCTACACACGGGGCAAATCTGGTTCCCATGTTTCACGTTAGAAGTGATGCAGTGGAAGTGAAAAGAGTGGGAACATTCTGCAGTGAAAATGGCATGGCCCTGCCCTGGTTTCATTGTGTTCAGGCATATCGCACAAGTCCCCTGCAGATAATGTGGAAAAACATGTCAGGAAAAGAGGGGCCCCATAGGTGACAATATGGACTTCCGGACTTTTGAAGCAAATATAAGATAGTGAACGCTGAACACAATGATGCAGATGCATTTTTTATCAACAAACTTCCTTGTGCATCAAAGCATCAAATCAAACAAGACACAACAAAATTCTTACCCTCATAGGATCAAACAAATAGGGAGGAAGAGAAAAAGTACCATGTTAATGTCATCTGATAAACTACAACATAAGTCTACATGTGATACAGTGAAGCACTCATCCTCATTAGACATATATATCACGACTTAATTGCCAGATTACTTAGTAATGGATTACCAATAACTAAAAGTTCATAACATATCGAATTTTAGACAACGCTGCTAGAGAGCTTCCAAAACATTAAGTTCAAATATGTAACAAAATAGGAGCTGCTTACTACAATTATGGATCACCACTTTAGCTCAAACCTGCTCCGTGGTACCTCTGTTTAAGATTGAAATCAGAGAGGCTGGAAGGCCTCTGCCAAGTTCAATAATCCCCAACAAGGTACACCACACATAGAGATGACAGGATGCTGCCATTAAAATTACTCATGTTGAAGGCCAAACAAAAATGTCAAATATTCATTATCATAAATAACAACAACAACTAAGCCTTGATCCACTAAATGGGGGTCCACTACATGGATCAAAAGACACCGTAGTGCCTTATCATATATCATATTTATGCTTACCCCATTAACATTTAAATCCCTTCTACTTGTTTCCTTTATAGTTTTCCTAGGTTTTCCTCTACCTCTAATTATAGGATTACTCTGCATCTGATCCACTTACCTTACTGGGACCTCTATAGGTCTCCTCCACATATGTCCAAACCACCTAAAACGAGATTATACCATCTGCTCTATAATAAGCACTATCTCATAAAATTATCATAAATAAAATTCATAAAATTATCAAACAAACACTGCTCTCACTAAAAATTATTTCCAAGCATTGGTAACTTGTAGGCCCAGAATGCCAACTGATTAAGTAGAGGGAATTATGGATTTGGCATTTGTATTCAAACAACACCCAACTTTAAGGCAACATCCATGGTTAAATATCTGTTTTCTGAAAAATAAGGGTGCTACCTGAATGCACCAATCATGTACTGTTTTGACAGCTTCTAACATAGCAATAGATTATGAAATCAACACTCCCAAAAAGTGTCTCAGAGCATTAAGATCTTCAGTAGGCTTTAAAACTTTAAATTCTGAATCTTTCAGCTTTTGAAGAACTCTAGGATGTCAATACAAACATCCTCAAGCTTTTCCAATTATCTAAACTAATCTTTGTCAGGAATGAAAAGCATCTGCATCCCCCCACAGATATATTTACAATTTAATTGTGATTTTGAATTAATTTCAAGTTCAAAACAAGGTATACTTGGAATTAGACCCTTGTTAAAAGGTAAACCAACCAGTGGCAACATCTGGTCCCATGTTCTAATCACACTGTCAGTGCGTTATGCATTGGAAGTTCTTGATATAAAATTATTATTATTATTAGTTAAATGTAAATTCTGTGATGGAAAAAGGGGCTACATATGCCTTCATGTATGGGGACACCAATCCAACCATCAACAGTAATATCTTTACTAAATACTTATTAAAAAAAATTAAAGGAAAAAAATTCAAGTTCATTGAATATGTGAATCTGAACAGTGCCTCAATAAAGTATTCATAGATAAATACAGCATTAGCAAAGGTCACTATTACAATAGTGTCTAACACTGCCCCTCCTTCTGTTTCTGTCCTGACGCAGGTCCACTACTAAGACCACTGCATAAAAAGATGAAATAGAACGCACAAACCATCTTTACCACAGGTACCAATTAGTAGATGCTTAGTTACCAAAAAATCGAGGATTCCAAGGCAGATCCACAACTTAATACAAAGACAAAATAAGGTCAATGTTTTGTGGTCAAGGACTTTGAAGAAATCAAGGGGCAAAAGATATAGTAATACTACTATATATAACAGCAATCAACAAACGACTTTAAGAAAAGTAAGACAAAATTGAAACTACTATGATATTTGATCATTTCAAGACATAATTAAATAAGAATTTAATTTTAATACATAAAATAATTTTATGTAGTCATCCAATCTTGTAATGACAAATCAACAAATATAATTAACATCAATCCACTTCTTCAAAAAGTCATGTAAATGGAAATACTTAATTTGTAAAACCCCACCTTTATATTATCAGTACATAAAAATTAAACTATATTAAAATGAGAAAAAAATATGTCATCATCTATATATAAAGAAAGATCAAAGATTATCACCAAAAAAAAAATCAAAGATGACTCACTCATTGCTCTATGATTTCTTTTCTTTTGTATATTGATAGTGATTGATTGATTATCTTGCAAAACTTCTTTTTTTTTTCTGTTTGAAACTTGGAATTTCCCAATCAACGGTTATGGGGGGGGGTCTGTTGTGGGGATAACAATAGAGAGAGAGAGAGAGAGAAGGTGTCCACTGAATTGAACAGTACACAGTAATGGACGAAATAAGGAGAGAACGGTCTCAAATGCAAAAAAAAAAGACCATTGTCTAATGAGGCCAAATAACTGGTCCTTAAAAAGAGTATGCACGGTACTCCACTTTATACCCTTCCCCACCCATAATAGAGTTGAAACAACACAACCAAGAATAAAAACGTTCCCGTAATAGTCAGAATGCGTCACACTCCACGATACCCCAATTGAGAGGCAAAAAACAAAAGCAAAAAAACAACTACAAAATTAGAGCAGAAATTGATGTCTACTTAGCCATGTTAATTGATAGCATTAATACTAATCAACGTTAAGCTCTTGTTTTGTTTATTCTGCAACACAAAACAAGTAACTCCAACTAACCGGACTCGAGCTGCATATATGAGATAAAGTTCTACCAATTCCTTCTTCTTCTTCTTCATCCACAAATCTCTCAAGACATTATTATTTGAGGAAAGCGAATGTCAAATTACTCGAAACAATTAAGTGTTGGATAGTTTAAGCTCTTGTTAATTCTCTCCTTATATTAACAATAGAAAAAATTAAAATAGATATGCATATGGGGAAAGAGAATAAAAGTGCAATGAATGAAAAAAGTGAAAAGCTTTTAACCAGAATCTACCACACAGATTCAGTAGTGAAGCCTAAGCCAAAAAAAAAAAAAAGACCAATTTTTTAAAACAAGATAAAAACTGAAGCTTTATCAGTTCAATAAGTTCAGAGGCCAAAAGCGTAATGCAAATTGCTAACCTTGGGGGATTTGGGTAACCGGAGACCAGAGGAAGACGGTGTTGGGGTGCTTGACTGATAGCCGGAGTTACCGCCGGCCTGCGAGAGAACCGACGGAGAGGTAACGTCGGAAAATCTGGCCGCGGCGGAGGAGTTGAGGGAAGAGGAAGAATCATCTAAAGCCCTAGGAATGTGAACACAAGTATCGAACCCAAGTGCAAGCTTCACTTTTCTCCATTTGCTTCCCATTTTTTTTTCTCTTTTTTTTTAACTAAAAGGGTTGACAATTAGATCTTCAAGTGACCCAAAAAGCTGAAAAACGCAGAGATGAATGTGTGTGCGCTAAAGATTCCAACTTTGGTGTGCACTTGATGGAACATGCTGAAAAATTGAGATGGGTCAGAAGAGGGTGAAGAAAGGTAGGAGTGGCTGGAAGAGAAGGAACAAAACCAATATAGAGAGGGGGGGGGGAAACGGTTGTTGTGAATGAATGAGGAGAGAGGGAAAGGGAAAGAGAAGGTAGAGTTTTTTTTTTTTTTTTTTGGGTAACGTTTTTGTATGCTAAATGCTAAGGGGATGAAGGTTGAGAGAGAGAGAGAGAGAGAGATAAGAGATGATGAATGGTTGTCACAGGTTAGGATAGGCAAGTAGCAGCAGCTTTTCTTTTTTTTTGCTGAGATGGAATTTAATATTACAATTGTGCTTAATAACTCCAAATTTTCTAAGTATTTTTTCCCCTGAAAATATGGTTGAGTTTTTTTAAAAAAATAAATCTACAGAATGTGATATCAAAAGGCATGACTAATTTTCTTAATATAAAGTTTACGAATATAAATTTTATCTTTGGTCATAAAATATTTTTCATACACATTGTTAAAAATTGAATTTTTGATTAGTGTTAGGTCTTATCATTATGAGTTTAAATTTTAGAGAAAGAAATCAAATAATTATAAAATAAAATTTTAAAATTTAATATTATAAATTTATTTTCTTTCTTTCCTTTTAAAATTCAAACTCATAAATATATTATAGATAAATAATATTTAAAAACTATTAGATTTTACTTAATTCCATTTTATTATATAAAAAAGTTTTATCACTATTTTTTTAATTTTGCTAACTAATATCATAAAAAACATTGTATTGAAAAAATAACCGTATTTATTTTAATAATATGGTAAAACTTCAATTAGATTCCTCACATTCTATCAAAGTTTTGATTTACTCCCAATTATTTTATTCTATTTATGTCCCCCAATATTTTTTAAGCGTTTCAATTTTATCTCTTTGATAGAAAACATTCAAAAAATCATTCAAATTATAAACAAAGAAAAGTTTAAATAAATATGAAATTACGATGTTGAAGATCACAAATAAAATATAAAATGTCATATTATAATATTAGAAATCACTACAAGACATATAATATCAAGTTTGGGTTCATATTTGAGTATCATTAACGTTTTAAAAACATTAGGGTTAAAAGTTAAACAAAAATGAATAAATCAAAATCTTGATGAGCGAATCTAAATAAAAGTTTACCTATATAATAATATATAATTAAATAACAATATAGATTTTTATATTATCAAAAAATTAGGAATTTTTTCTCATCAGTGCCCTGATTAAAAAACTCAAAAGCTAAATCCGTATAAAATCTTGTTTTAAAAAATAAATATATGAGAGACTATAAACTACTATTGATGTCTTACTCTTGAGAACCGCATTTAATATTCCACCATCTTTAGCTTACAGGTAAGAAGTGCCCTTAGCTGTTCTGCTTCATTACCGTTTATCATCGTCATGCTTAATAATTAGTGTTTAATACTCCATAATGTGACCGCTGGAACTTTGTCACCTGTCCCATTTTATGTTTCAGCTCTTTTAATATCCTATATCAATTTTAAAGTCAATTTATTTCTTGAGTTTTTTTTCTAATATCTTAAATATATTATTATTTTTGTTTCAAATAATTGTCTGTTTTTAAAATTTTAATTATTTAAAATAATTCTTTTCTTAGAAAAATTAGATAATATCATTTTGAGTAATTAACAAGAAACATTCTTAAAGTTTGAAGAAAAAACACACCACCTCATTCTTATTTCAATATGACACTCCACCCCAAATATGTAATGGATATGACACTAATAATCCTACTAATAAATTTTCTATTATTACAAAAAAGGTAAAATATAACTAATGTTTATTAATTTTTAAAATAAAATATGCTTTATTAATATTTATATATTATTTTTACAAAATATAATATATGTGGCTTATAATAATATAAAATATTATACTTTATATATTAAATTTAATTTTTAAAAGTTTACTAGATTAAGAGAATAAATTATTAATAATAGTAATAAATTTTAATAATTATTTTATAAAAATAAAAATTAATTATTTTCCCAGTTTTTAATTTTAGATTATTGGTGTGCATAAAAGAAATCATGTGTTAATATTGGACATAAAAATATATCACATATAACATAACAATAAGAATTTTGTGGTTTTACTATTATATATATATATATATATATATATCAATATTCTAAAATTAATAGTTGAAAAATACATATTTTTTATTTTTACAAAAAATAATTATTATAAATTATTATAAATATCAATAATGGTTTTGAATTAAATTTATTTATAGTTTTATTTTTTTATATTTTTATCTAATTAAATTCTCTCATATGCATGACTTTTGAAATAGTGAGGTAAGAGTAAATTTGTTATGCAGATGTGATAATATATAATTAGATAACTTATAAAAATAATTATACTATTAGTACAATAAAATTAAACTCATTAATTAAATCTAATAATAATAATAATAATAATTTATAGTAATTATTTGTGTAAAAATAAAAATTATATTTTCTCAACTACTAGTTTTGGAATATTAATATATGTATTTTTATAGTAATTCTTCTTGCTATGTTATTTGTAATTTATGTTTATATACAATATTCACAAATAATTTTTATTTTTCTAAACATTAATATTCTAAAATTAAAATCTGAGAAAATACATAATTTTTATTTTTAAAAAATAATTATTACAATTTATTACTACTATTAATAATTTGTTCTCTTGATATGGTAAAATTTAAAAAATTAAATTGAATATATAAATATATAAATATTTTATATTATTATAACCAACATATATTTTGCTTTGTAAAAATTATATATATATATATATATATATAATATATATATATAAATATATTATTAATAAAAAAAAAAATATAAATATTAGTTATATTTTACTCTTCTTTTAATAATAAAAAATTAATTAATAGGGTTATTATTGACATCCCTCACATATTTGGGGTGGAGTTTTTTTTTCAAACTTCAAGGGTACCTCTTGTTATTTACCCTATCATTTTTAAAGTATACCATTATTGTAATACCCGATGTACACGTGTCAGGAAATAAATCTGACGGCCTCAAGCCCCAGGACCTACCGTTGGTTCTTAAGTTTACTAAGTCTAAACCCTACACTTCCTTGGAAGGCTATTAGAGTCACATTCTTGAGATCAGAAGTCCTAATTATTCATAAAGGAAAAATAAGTTGAAAAGTGATTTTTAATGAATTTTATGAAACCTTTTAAACGTTTTGTTTGGGCTCAAGTTTAGAAAATCTCAAAAATTTTCAGATTTGAACTAAGATCCAAAATTTGGATTTTGAATGGTTAAGATTTTGATTTTTTTTGATATTTTATATGAATCCAAATGGGGGATATTTTCTTATTTACATTTATATTTTAAAGTTATTTTACTTAAAATTAAGAAATGTGAATAAGTGAAGTGAGTATTAAACAACCAGATGTCATATGACAGAAGAGATGCTAAAGTTGGGGTTATTGTCACCGCTATAACGTCATAGAAGTGAGTTTCAATGTTTTGGGGGTTGTTGTCACTGTATGGTCCAGGACTACTATAGTGGTCACAAGAGGTGGTTTCACGTGTTTCAGTGATTGAGGACCGCCAGAGCCTCATAAATGCATAGTGGATACGTAGCCTGACGCCAGCGGTCCTCTGAAGGCGTGAACAATGTAAAAAACGACGTCATTTCATTTTTTGCCCCTTTTAAACCCTAAGGGCTTGGGTTCCTCCCCATTTGGAAGGCAAAAGCGAACCTTTCACCCTTCTCTCCCTTTTTCCTTCTTCTTCTTCTTCCAATCCAAGATCAATTCATCATCCCCAAGCTTCAAGATGAGTAAATATTTATAGATTATGTCTCCATTCTCTCCGTTCTTTCATAATCTTGAGTTTAGATTTGTTATTTCTCTCATGGTTGTCAAGTGGGTGCTCCCCAATATTGTTAGGGTTATATTAGAGCTATATAGAGGTTATTAGAAATCAATCATGAGTCAATATTGCTCTATGGCAGTTGTTAGTGTCATTCCAAGATCCAGGATCAAGTTGGTGGTGGCCACATATTCCTAACTTCAAACGTGAGTGAATTTGACCTCATAATCTTAGTTTGGTCATTATATTATTATTTTATTACATTATAGAGTATTTAGAGATTTGAAAAATGAATTTCTTACATGATATGACTTTATATAAAAATGTGTTTTAGCTAGAAATGCTCCATTTGAACTTATACATGAAATTATAATTTTATAAAATGCATGGGACCATGATTGTTATGTTGTGTGTTATGGAAAAGGTTTTAAATGCTTGAGAAGGAATTCATTAAGAAAATATGTATTGTAACAAGTTTACTATTTTATCAATTATGATTTAGGTTCCATACCATGTTTTAGAATACCCAATTAAGATATATTGGAAAATATTAAGTTGAGCTATGAAGAAAGTATGATTAGTTTTATGAAGAAAAAATGCTATTATAGTTTTTAAGTTTTTGTGATTTAAAACCCCGTGCTTTAAACTAAAATTTTAGATTTATCATGTATATGAAAAGATATGTTAGTTTAAGTTTTGAACTTAGAACTTTAGCATATGGTACAAAGAAGTATGGAATTCATAACGATTTATAGTAACCAGATACATACTCTGGACTTGAAATCGAAATGTCTTCAAGTGGGTGATCCCTTGGGCATGATTTCATAGCAATGGTTATGCTAAAGTCAGATTGTTAGAATTACGGTACCAAGAGGTATGAAATTCAGGATGATTCGTAACTTGTCAAATGCATATTCTGTGAACTTAAATCAGAATGCCTACATACAGGTGATCCCTTGCGTATGATTTTCACAGCCACAATTATGCTAAAGTCAGATTGTTAGAATTATTTGAGTCCAAAACTCTCAGAGTACTAATAATTTAGGGCTCTGCTTTGCCAAGGAGAGTACCAACTCTTCAGCTATAGTTTTCTTTTTATCAAGCTAGTTTAGACGGAGAGAACAGGAAACAGACAATTAGTTAACAGCGTGAGATCATTAACCTTGGTACCAAGTTGTCAGAGGACAATATCGCCCCTAGCAATTACAGAAACGGGACCTAGTTAGATACCCTCAGCTTGCCCAACAGAGACTTTATGATTTTACAGCTTTAATTATTATATATATAATTATTCAGCTAGCAAATACCGTTTCCCAGGCTTTACCACACCATTAGTTAAAATGATTTCATGTTTGATTATGAATTTAGAAATGCTTGTTTATGACTCTATGGAATGAAAAGTGTTTTCCTAGCTAGCTATGTATGTAAATATCAAATTATTTATACTGCTACATGTATATTGCAATATATATATATGTTTCTTGATTGTCCCATGTGGGTGATGGGTGAGATCACTCACTGAGTCCGTTGACTCACCCCTCTCCCTTCCTCTTATAGTTCAGGTACAAAAGTCGTTCGGTCATGGTTCAATAATTGCAGCTACCTTTTGGTGAGCTTTACATTTTGTAAGGCTTAGCTTAGGATCATGTTAATTGTAGAAGTACTCTAGTAGTTTTGCAAGGATCCTAGGCACACATATATTTTGAGATACTGTAGCTATTTTCAAAGTTTATGTATTTCCTATATGTTTCTTGAGTTTAAGTATGGATTCAACTATTTGTTTTGATTAGATTATGTTTTGATTAACCATGTAGTTATTATTCAGTTTTCAAATAGTTAAGCAGGCTATTAGATTTAAGATTAATATCACGTGATAGACTTGTTTATGAATTTGAAAATTTAGAAAATGAATTAGAGAAATAATTGTTGATTTAGAAAAAAATTATCTTTTAAGTATTATATTATGATCAGTTATGCATTTAGAGAGACGCGCCAACCAGGCTTATGTGGGATGAGATTTCTTACGTGTTGATCACGTTCCCAGTCGGGTCATGACAATTATAAAATACATAAAGAGAAAGAAAGCAGTAAGGGAAAAAAATTATAGAATAGAGAAAGTAAGTGAAAAATTGGAAAATTATTTGGGACATGAGATAACAATTAAGAAACACATATTGTAAAATTTTAATATTTTCATGCATTAAAAACTTAAAAAATTTACTTTTTCGATGAAAATTTTTAATTTTAATGACCTTAAACATTCCCTTTAGAGTATATTTGTAAGTTTGAATTTTGAATCGAGAGAGAATGAAAAGGAATGACTTGCAGTGTATTCAAAAGATAGGTTCAGATCAATTTTGAGTTTAAAAAACTAATTATATTAACATAATTTACATTGATTTTAGGTGTACTTCTTTTTAAAAAAACACAACAAAAGAGCAATACACTATAATTTTTCTAGAGAAGATCCTCAAATTTGTCTCTGATAATATCATTAATTGATAGATTGACCTCTAATAGAAAAATAGTCCTAATGCTATTGACAATTATGAGAATTTGACACTCATGGTCTTTAAGTCAATTATGATCGATTACACGTAGGATTTGAAAGTTAACCTACTGACCAAGCCACTAATCCCTATCTCATATGAACTCATATGGAAAAAATCACTGGACATATTGGTCTTTGGCCTAGGCTAACCCCATCCTATCAACCCACCCTCATCTCCAAACTCATCACTCCCAACCCCAAGTGCCACCTTCACATAGTTTACTCTATTCTATTTTGTTCCATCAACTCTTACTTATCCAAACATGGTCTAGCTAGGGTTCAAAACCAACTCTCCTCCATTTCCTTCCACCAACACACAAGCCATAGTTGTTGCCCTTTCCCTTCATACATGCCGATCATTGCTACCTTCGCCACGATTATGATCTACCAAGTTCCCACCCTTGGGCCACCCTTCCCTAGTTTGTCACCAACGTCGTCAAGCTTACCCATACCCACCATGACACTCACCAAAACTTGCACCATTTTCCTAGCTATTAGAGACCCACGTAACCTCCAACCACTTAGCAATATCCCTTCACTTGCCCATTCACCTCAACACAACCCTCCTCTATCGAAAGTTATGATTTCCCATTTCTTTGCCTTCGCTAGCAAGCACGACTTTCTCATCTTTTGTGATAGTCACCATCTTAAACCCATCTCGTCCCTTCTTAACCTTTGAGAGCAACAACCCTAAGTTGAAACTCAAGCCTATAGTTCAATTTACTTATTATTTAAATTTTTAATATTTTTTGTTGCCTTTTTTCTTAATTTTACATACTTGCTATGTTGCCTAAGTTTGTTCCTAGGTTCTTGATTGATATACTCCTTGACGGAGGAGGGTGGCTATGGAGGCAGGGATGGAGTGGAGTGGAGTTGTAAACAAGAATGGAATAAGAGTAACCTTTGGTATGAACCAATGTGTTCAGGGTTCCTGCCATGTAGAATGAGACTTAATGGCCACATTAGTATGTTAACCTTCACATTATATGTGTAATCGATCAAAAGTGATCACTTAAAGACTATGTGTATCCAATTTTGCAATTATTAGGATAGATCTTCAAACTAATTATTTTATCAAGGATTAATGTGTCTATCAATAATATATTGTGAGGGATTGATTTGAGAGTTTCTATTTTTCTTTAATACAATCTATAGTGTTAGATATGGCATGTGTTAACATTATGTTATTAATTAATAGTTAATAATTGATTTATTATGAGAATAATAGATTTAAATGGTAAAAGATATTACATTTTCTTTTCCCCAATCCCACTTTTTGTCCCACAATAACTTCATTTTTTCATTTTTGGGAGTGGCTATTGTCACACCCCATTATCTATTGTAACACCTTATTCAACAAGTTATTGTTTAAATGTTCTAAAATGCTCTTTACTTTCTTTCACAATAAAACTAACAATATGTTGTTAGTTCATGATTAATTCATACTTAATACTATTAATATTTTTTGTTTCTATAATATTTTATTTTAATTTATGTAAATATTTTCATTTTTGACCCACTTTTCTCATGAAATATATAAAATTTATATTTTCACATAAAGACCAACAATTACCTAAAAAAGTGATTGTCTTAATCATACATAGTGTTCAAATTGAATTAAGTTTTTTACTTCAAATAACTTTATTTAAACATAAAAATATTTCAATACTTTTTTTTAATAATTAATATTCTATAAATATGATATGAAATAAAAAGATTATGATCAATGTAGTAACAAAATAGAGAGTAACAAAAATTTGAATTATAATAGTAGTAATAAAACTTGGATTAAATAAAATGAATCTTAATAATAATTTTAAAATTCAAGTTTCGCTATCTATGTACAAAATTTACCCTATAAAAAATTATTTTTTTCATTTTATTTAATGAGTTTAATATCTCATATATTATTAAAACACATTAAATAATATGAAAATATATTATCAAACATTAGTATTAAATTTTTATTGTGACAGTGTATATAATTATCAAGTAGATAACTAATTTAAAGAATTGTGTTACCTTAATTTTTAGGAATAAAAAAAATAAAAACTATGATAGAATTTGAGATATCGACACTAAAAATGTTGATATGGTATGTTTATTTAATGCTAAATTTAATCACAGAAACACAAGATTAAAAAATCCTGAGTGTGTATGTTGTATATAACAATTTATTTGTTTAATTTTTTAATTATTTTTATTTAATATACTTACTATTATATTCCGTAGATGATCAGTACATTGTAAAACAATTTATAAATTAATTCAATATTTATATCAAATAAATAAGTAAAAAATACTTAATATGGTCCTTTCAAAAATGAAAATAGAATTAATATTAAATATTTTGAAATTAACTTAATAATCCTTTGATAAAAAAAAATCATATATAACTGTTATGAAAACTTTTTCAAAAACAAGTATAGAAACTATATTAATGAAGTTTTATTTAGCAATATTAATAATAGTGAGCTTGAATAATATTAATGTAATAATTAATTAATATTAGTTCAAATATTGTATAAGGGACATTTTTGGACAATTAACCAAAAATTTATTAAATGGGACGTGGCAATAAACATTAGGGTGTGTAATGCCATTCCCTTCATTTCCTTGACACAAACATAGCCATGAATGATGCACTCCCATCGCAATTTTCATGCACCGTAGTTTCGAAAATCATCCTTGTTCATTGATGTAAGCGTGAAGGCGTGCGTTCCCCTTGAGTATTTTATTTGAATATATTACGGTAATTTTAAGTTCACAAAAAAAGTAAAAAAAAAAGTTTTGATAATCATCAAGTGAATAGAAAGAAATTATGACCATTTTATTTTAAAAAAAATATATGAAAAAAGTTATGCTCATCAATATGAAATTTTGGTTTTATAAACAGAAACTCATTTAGGCTTTTTTTTTTTTTAAGTCATTCCGATTCAAGTAAAAATAGATCAACTCTGTTTAACAAATAATGTTTGAAGTTGCCACTATTATCTTATGAATAAAAAAAATAAAAAATAAAACTAAACGTAAGTTTGACAATGTGTGAAGGCGAGGTTGACCAAATGGACAAATAAATTATATATTAAAAGAAGAAAAACATGCATTAAAATTTTTCTAAATTCAAACAGGGTGCTTTAAATATCCCAACTTAAATAACTAAATTATTTTACCAAGTGCCTAATATAGTTGGAGTGTCGTTACTCGTTAGTATTGACTTGTATTTAGGGGAAAAAAATCAACGTAAAGTGTGTTGTATTATTTGTATTCATTTTACTAGATATATGATATTAGTTCATCCTTTATTTATCATAAAAAAATTATGATCATCAAATATTTAAAACAAAAAATTATCATTTAATTTTAATAGTAAATAATGGATGGATCGATACAGTGTTTTAAATAAAATAAGTACGTCCACCATTTCTTTAGTATAAACTTGATTGTTACTTTATTGTTTACATGTAGAAACATATTTATCATTAAATTTCATAATATGTGTATATTTATATTTTTTAAATAGTAAACATTTTATCATATATAAAATTACTGACACTACAGTATAAACTTTAGATTATCAGTGTTTCTTTTTATTATTTTTTATAAACAGGATTGGTTACATTTTTAGAGAGTGCCTGAATTTCAAGGGGTCTTTTTTTATATGGAATTTGGGTGGTGTATTCATATCAATAGGATGTTTTGAAAAAAAAAATCACAAAATATGATATTTTTAATATAGAATCCACCATTACAAATTTAAATATAAGAAAAAATAAATACTGAATCCACCAAAAATAAATTTAAAGTAAAAAAGAAATAACACTAAATCCATAAAAGATAGATTCAATGTAAAAAAAGTTAATACTAAATTTGTTAAAGGCAAATTCAAAGTAAAATGAAAATAATACAGAATCCATTGACAAATTCTATAAACATTATATAGAAATAAATTTGCTTATTATCTCATATTAGTATAAATCATTTATCAAAACATCATACATAAATTATTTTTCCAATTTCAAGTTATAATAATTTTTCTTAATATTGAAAAAACAAAAATAGGACTTGAGAATACTATGTTTTTGACTAGTAGAATGGCTTATTATTATTTTTTTAACTATTTGATAGTAAAAACAAAATGTGACATTGTCATCTGTTTTACGAATAAAATAATTCCCTGCTTTGGCTAAACAAGCCAAAAGAAAAGAACATAATGAGAGTGCTGTTAAACTTTGTAGCAAGATCTCATGGGAAGCACTAAACATTTCAAATAATTAGCAGTGATTCCCTAATGCCATATATCAATCTACATGTTTTAGGATCAATTGAATATCATCAACAACTCTCGTGATTATGTTTGGGATAAAAAGCGTCCTCATTATGATAAAAAAGTTGAATTGCCAGATTGAAGCAACAGAAGTTTGTCCAACCGTACTTAGTTCACAAACAAGGCCAAGCAACATTTGCATAACAATATTTATGATTTTTTTAAATTTTCTAAAAATTAAAAATTATATTTGTCTATTTGGTCATACAATTTATTATGTTTTAAAAACTTATTTATAGTGTTTCTTAAAAAGTTAAAATAATTCATTTTTCCATATCACTTTTAAAACACTCAAAATTATAAATGTTTTTCTTACTATGCATCTATATACAAAATAACTTATTCATAAATTATTTTTTAAAAATACATTTAATATAAGATTTAAATAAGTTGTTTATCTAAATAAACTCTAAATCTTTGATACATTCATTGTGTAATGCCTATTTTCCATTACTCAACTCAGCATTAAGATGTGTGCCAAAGTATGAATATATATGCTCAGAAAAAACTGGTGAATTTTCCCAATAATGTATGTTGTGAATATATTTATTTTATTATAAAAAATTCATTTTAAGAAATCATAGTCTTATTATATTTTATAATTTAGTTTTGATTTTAGATTTCTTATTTCTTGTGCATGTACCTAAAGTGACATATAAAAACAAATAGTTAATAGAAAAAGAAGAAATAGAGTAGAACATATTACATTATTAATGAATTACATGTTAAAAATTCAGGTGTAAAAATATATAAGTAAATTCCATTAAAAAAATATAGTAATCAATAGCAAAATAAAAGAGGAAGTTAAAATTATGGGTAAAAAAGACCACTGCATGAGTGCACAACTATGTCATTCTTACAAATTTGTTTAGTGCCGATATGCATTAAACGTTCAATTTAATAAGGTTTTGAATTTAAGTTTCGTGGATAAAAAAAATACTAGTAATATAAGAGGAGTTTATCTACATACTAAACCGATTCAGCTCGAATCAAATTAATTCAAGTAACAAACTCCGAATACTTATGCCTTAGTTGGAGTTTATATTATTATTGTCATGCAAATGCAATATTAATATAATTATTATAAGAATCAAATATTTTTTAATGACATATTAAAATATAATGAAGTAATAGTATAAAATTTTATATCAATGATACATTAAAGATAGTAGATTGCAATTGCATGCAACCTTAGGCGCAAAAAGCTCTTGTATTTAGTCCCACCAATTGTTTTTGCAGTGAGTTCGGAAATTAAAGAGAGAGTGACCAAGACCAACCATCCCAAGCGCCAGTTGTTTTCTTTTCTCCATCTAAAACGTGGTTCTGTGGACTTCTGCTTCGTGTATATTATCACTATCATTATCCAAATCCAACATTACTTTGCACCGATTTGACTAATTTATTTTGAAGGCTGCGTTGTCATTATCCCCCGACCAGCAAAGCTAAGGTTTTACGGAAACCGATTAATTTCCACTAGGAAAAGATTAAATGTTTCATATTTGTTTCACGTTTTCCTTTTGAACCGATTAATTTCCACTAGGAAAAGATTAAATGTTTCATATTTTTTCACGTTTTCCTTTTGAACCTTCTTTGATGAAAAAATAAATAAAAATCATTGAGTATTTTGAAGTTAGTTGTCGACAATCAAAACTATTTAGTAATTAGATAATATGAGATAGACATCTTAATTAAGACGTGTACATTTGGCAGTGAGACCTTGTTATATTCCTTTGAACAAGCACTGAACTTTCTCTAATTTGGAGGAAACGTATTGGACTGATGAACTATGTATGAGAAAGGAAACACCAATATTTTTACCCTTTTTTTTTTTCGTGGATTACGACCCGATATTATTTGTGAACAGAGAAGTTCAACTAATCACATAACTCGCCGCCAGTGTGATGTAATCCACTAATACTTGTAAACAATCTTCAAATCCGAATATTTCCAAAACTATACAAGTTGACATTAATTGCATAGTAAAGCCGACCATGGGTTTTTCGGCTTAGTGGCTTTTGGTAAGATAAAAAGGGAAATCACTTTTGTTGTAACAAAAGAAAAGCTTCTTACTAATATATACTATTGGTTTAAGTGAGTGATGTTGTGGTAGGTTGAAAGACAAAATTATCTGTTATTTTTATTATTTTAGTTATATTCTGTATCAAAACACATTATTGTGAATATATTTATTCAGAAGACACTTAAATTGATATATAATATCAGTGTATAAATAAATGTAAATTTCAATTATGTAACTAACTATTAAATTGATATATTACATTTAGTAATAGTATTATGTTATCAATTGACACAATATTTCATTATAAAAAAATAGCATAATATTCAACTTTTATAATTAAAATTCATATTTATTTATACATGCTTCACCATATATGATTTAAGAGTCTACAAAATATGTTAAAAAATATTTTTTTCTTACAAAACATCTATATACTCGGATGATTCTTAAAAAACCATGCTATTATTATATTCATGTGATTCATTATGGATTTAAAAATTGGAATTTGCCATTTAGTATGGTTTAGGTTCAATGATTCGTATGTTGAACTGTGGTGTAGGACCCTCATGATGTAGATCTTTGACAAAATTAAGTTGCTATATATTGATATTATGAGCATATTTATTATTGATTTTGTTATGAAATCATCTATCTTAAAATCTTAAATGATTTTATATCTTTACCTTATGTTGAAATTTAATTATTTTTTATTTATAAGTGGGGGTAACAAGGACCAAACTCTAGATATTTTGGTCTTATAGAGACTTGGACCATGTCATGAAATCATTTCTTCCAAAGCTTAAGATCTAGATTATAGTACATTAATAATTTTATATCTAATAGGTTTTTCTCTCAATGATGATTCATTGTTTCATTCATTGGCATGTCTCTAAAAAGAAAAAGATGACTAAAAGAACCCTCTTTATCTCGATTTAAATATCGTGTTCTTCAATAATATGAAAATTAAAAAGTGCATAATATGTTATGAATTAAGGGTGTTTTTGAACCTTTATAAAATTTAAGAATATTGGTATCTTCTATAATTTGTGGCTAAAAATGAGCCACATATTTTACTAACCAAAATTTTTGAAATTTATCAAATCAAAGATTAAATTACAACTATTGATTACACAATAATTGGTATCCCATGGGTTAAAGGAAAACCATTAAATAATTTATATTCTTAAATTATTGATATTCTAAATCTTCAATATTCGAGTTAATCTTAGCTTACATTTAGAGTGTATTTGGTTAAAAGTAAAAATAAGGAAAAATATTTCATGGATGAACTCCATATATAATTTTATATATAAATCTCATCCAAAAAAAATTCTCTAATTTTACCCATCAACCAAACACACCCTTAATGAGATTCAATTATAATTTGAATGTTCATAGTTAAGCTTATGCGATAACAAATCCACCTGTTAAAATATAATTTTCAGTTGTTTATATAGGTATTTAAAAATCAATAGTGAACATATTGTTATGCATAGGGTTTATTATAAATTTGAGAATATATTATCATTATTTTTAGATTTTCTAATTGTCAAAATTCAATTACAATTCAAATTTTCATTTAGTTCTTCTAGTTAAAAAAATCTTTAATTGGGTTATTGAATGTCATCTGTCGTTAAAACAGAAGACAATAATCCAATGAAAAAATTGTTTTAGGATTGTTTTTAGACTCGATTGAATTTAGGAAGTCCATATTTTTCTTATTTTCATTTAATTTCTTATGTCAAATATATGGAAAAACCACCACTAAGTACACTCATAATTTTCATGTAGAGAACATAGCATCATAACACTACTATCCTACTGTTTATTCTTGAAGTGTTTGGTCAACTAAGTACTTGCCGGTGAGGCAAAGGCAGAGAGTTATGCGTATCCATCTAGATTCCACTGGCAAGGCTTGAATTCTGAAAGGCTTGTGAGAGATTATGCCGTGTTTGGTCAAATGAATAAAGTTATATGTTGGGGAACATAAATGAGTGGCTTTTAGGCATAATGGCCATCATGGTCTCGGGACCATATAGCCTCTACCAATAGTCAAGAGTCAGTGATCACCAATCACTACTCCATTTGGATGTCTCCATATGTATGCCTTTGGCTAAGGTTTTAGCCACTTGAAATATTTGATGATGAAATATGGACCAAAACCAAACATTTATAGAATACCAACAAATTTTTATTGTCAATTTGTATAAAGGAAGTTTCCCATTTCAACCATCACAATGCTTCACATACATTGTACATATTAGAGCTGTATTTGTGTACATTCCTTTTCATATCACCTAAATCTCATAGGGTAGGTCCCTAGACAAGAAATCTACTCCAAATAACCAAAAAGAGAAAAGGTGAGTCATTCTGAAGATATATATGCTGCACTTCAAAATTGAAGTAACGTCTAGATGGGATTTGTAATCAACCACAGAGAGATAAGCGAGTCATGTCAGGAAGAAGAAGACAAATGTAATCTTCCTCTTTGCGAGTCCATTATTATTCTCAATATAAATGTTTTTACATCAGGTCATGTTTTTAATCATATTGTGACTGCTCTCCTAAATCATAATCAATAAGCCATAAGGAAAACAAATATGATGAATACTTGTTTTTCAGTTTTTGTTTTACATCAAATTAATTCGGGCTTTTGCAGCCTCGAATTGTTTATGGGTTTCATTTCCCATCAGATTCAATTCATCAGGTGGTAAACGACAAATACTACCATTTTCCACCAAGAAGAGTTGTGCTTACACTTTATTGATCAAAGCATTCAACCAAATTAATGATTCACATTCGACTGTGATATGTTCCAAATACGGCAAGTCAACACATGTAGAGGCAATGAGGCATCGTTATTAAATAAGGTATAAGCTACTAATTTAAGGAGTTCATAAGATATAATTTAGTTACAATTTATTTAATATATTCAACACATGTCTCTTAGCTTATCAAGCACTTATAAAAATACTTATGATCACCTATCAATTGAAAAAAACCTATGAATTGAACCCAAATGATGACAATGTATAAGCAGAAATTATAATATAAGTTAAAATGAGATAAAAATGATTGAACTAAAACAAATTTTACAAATTTAGAAAGTGAATCATACAATAATAAATTTCAGAAGATGAAAAAGTGTATCCAACCATCTTGAATATTATGCCTTTTGTAAATAGGCACCTCAAACTTTAATTTTCTCCCAATTACTTCTTAAACTACTATTATTGTTAAGTTTATGGTGCCTATTTGCAGAAGGCATAAAGTTTAAGATAGTTTGATGCACCTTTTCCAAAAGATAATTTAGAGACGGGTCACGTTACTAGCTAACTCTTATTTAATAAGAGAGATTATTCATTTGTGATTATATAAGATAAGAAGTTAACTTAGATATAAAGTGTTTTACAAGCAATCATATATTATTATATGTGTAAGTTTTTAGCTAATTATTGCAAGATTCAAAAGCTTCCGATGATGCGACAATAACTATCTCAAATTCTTTCAATTTAATTTGACGGGTTATCAAAATGAAATTCATGAAAAGAAAAAAACTTCATGCCTTTGTTGTTGACTTTGCCATACCAAAAAGTCTGGCCAATTTAGAGGTTAGGAAAAGAGAAGGGGCTGCCACTATATATGGGTCTCCCTTGTTCATGTTCACCTGTGGAGAAGAACAACTTTTGCTCCTAATAAAGAGAGAGGCATTGAGTCCTCTCTTTTACAAAGGGCCCCTCTTCTAGGGCGAAAGACATAAGTGGAAATTTGAGCAATATCATGGCTTGTCAATTTTTTAATGTGGTTTTGTCAGAAGGGAATAGTGAGCGGTTCATCTTCCTTTTCTTTTCCTGCCTTTCTTTCTTCCGTCTTCAAGTTGGGTTGTTGAGTAGTTGTGTTCCTTAATTAATCCTGAGGTATATTTTCAACTCCCAATGCTTCCATGCCGAACGGTTGAATGAATAAGCAAAAGAGATCAACCATTGAATATGGTAAGATATTGGTTAACATGCAAATGAAGGGAAAGAATTGAAAAGAATGGCAAAATGGCTATGGCCTATGGGCTAGGTGACAAAATTAAATGTATTACTCGAGAAAGAAAAAGAGAGTACATACCCACAGTTGAAGATAAGGGTACGTAGGGTATGTGAGGTGCATGTTATCAAACTCAAGATGTTGCTAAAAAAGCAAGCAAGCATGGATGATAATTAAGATGGTGGTGAGTGTCCTAATGTCCTTAGTGGAAAGTCGAAAATCAGTTCAAAGTGATGCGTTCAATGACAAGAGAATATATGGCCAAAGAGGAATTGGTATAGAATTGAGATCCCTATTTGGTTCCCTAGCTAGCACATATAATCAATTGATTCTTAAGGCAATTGTGATGACAACCTCAACTTTAATCCTATGATTTCATGCGCTAATCTTTCCTGATGGCCTAATATGCAGATTTATTTATTTCGTATTTTATATGCTATTTGATACTTCTAAATCTACGAAATTGTTACATTTTACACATACAATTAATTTAACCACAGAAGTACAAATTAAAAAAATGTGTTCTTATAATTAGCCTTTATTTTGAAAAAGGTTTATATATATTTTTAAACATAGTACCTTGCTAATTACATTAGTCATTCTGAATTTTGTAATGCAGCACTTTGCCTAATTAAACTTATTTGCTTTGTTCATTGCACAATATTATAGTTTGGACCGATCAGTCGGCTAGACAAGAAACTCGTCTTAATTCCCTCCTAAACCTCTTACTCTATGACCCTTCACTCTTTAAGCTTGGGTTAAGACAGAGCTTGTGGACTAGCCGGTCGGTTGAGTAAGAGACTTATTTTCCCTCTCATGCATCATGCTTTGTGGCCCTTCACTCTTCGAGCTCAGGTTAGGTGGGCTTGTAGACCAATCAGTTGGTTGAGTAAGAAGCTTGTTGCATTTCCCCTTTGGTCCCGAAGCTCAACATGGTAGCTTGGTTGGTTGATTGAGTCCCCATCCTTCAATCCTTCCATTGCCTCTTGTTAGAAGTTCTACACCAACCCTCTTCAATTCCCCTTTTAAGGCTCGAGATTAGGAGTTTTCTGATCCGTCTAGGTTTTCTACCTAGCTACTTGGCCCAAACCCACCTCACCACACACACTTGGAATAAGGGATGACAATGGGTATCCATAGGGTTAGGATATGCCCCTCTGTGTCCCATGTCACCATTAAGAATTTTACCCCAATTTTTATCCTCAATATGGGTCCTCATTCCCCACTCCCCGATTTAAATCCCCATGGATTTATTCAAAAGAATTCAAAAAATCTAAAAAATACTCTTGAACATGAATAAAAATACTAAAAAAATCCATAATCAATTAATCATTATAATATTATCTAACACAAACAAAATTAAAAATAAAATGCATTATATAATGAAAATCTTCTGTTCTCAAATAGTATCTCTTTCTTATTCTCCAATCATTTATTAACATGTGACAAATAGGTATTGTATATTAGGTAACTTATAAATTTTCAAATCCGTTTTGATTCTTATCTTTTCAAGTGTCAATAAATGATTGAGGAAGACAAGAAAATTGACACTATTTGGGATAAAGATTTCATCCATATAAGTTAGATACTTTGGGTTATAAATATATACATATAAAACGATATTTATAAAGATTTATACTTATGAGGATTTAATGGCTCTCCATAGTGTGGGAACCTTAACCCCCACCCTCACCCCATTCAATAAATGGGGACCCTATCCTGGTCTTCGTATGTACCAAATTAGTCCTCATACCCATCTCCATTACATGTAATCCTCGTGGGTATCCATCTTTACTAGTATTTTTGCCATCTTACATGGAGCAAATTCCTTCATATCCACGCCTTGATGTCTTGACGACTCTGGCATTAAGTAGCAGCTATGTACCCCTTACTCTATAAATTCCATAGTAAATGTTAGTGAGGTTCATCGTGATTCAATACTAAACCCTACCAGTACCCTCTTACTTTACAATGGAGACAACAATAGAGAGTTATAGATCCAGTATTCTTCAATCTTAGTTTTCTACTTAAAATAATTACGAAAGGGGAAATATTTTATTAACAATAATTTATATTGGCAAAAGAAAATTAACGTTGATTCTTAGTTTTTTATTAGTACACCAAATATTATTTTACATATATAGCATTATGCAAACAAATAATAATAACAACAGCTATAATAATAATAATAATTAACTAAGGGTGAAAACATGCCAATGGCTTGTCAATGAGCATTTGACCTAGTCTATATTTAGTCTAGTTTGACTTAGGCTATTTAGTAAATAAGTAAGGTAAAAACTTTTCACAAAGTCATTTTTAGCTAAATAAAATAGACTACAAACAATTAAAAAAGTATATTAGCTCTAATAGGTTGACCTATTTATATTATTATCATTTTTGTTATTCAAAAAATCTATGATAATAGACACATTTTAATCTATTTAAAAATAGATTTTGTAATCTATTTGAGAAGACTGTCTACTTTTTTTGTGTGACAAATTTAGAAGTCAATAGCCTATTTAAGAGTAGATGTTTTAGTCCATTCAACAATTTTATTATCAAATAGATTTTTAAATATTATGCCAAATTTTTGAAAAAGTCAGACCAATTAAAACCATACAAAAACCTATATCGGATAATAGGCCCAAATTTAAACTACTTTTAAAAACTATAGGGTTGTTTTGAATTGTTTTTATTTTTGTGTTTTTTAAAACCGTTTTAAAAATAATATTTTGAAAATTGTTTTAGGTAGTAATTAATTAAACCAACTAATTACAAATATGTCACCATATTTTTTTTATTTTAAAAAATAGAATTCTAAAAACATCTTTCAGTTATTTTCTAATTTTTATTTTTAAAACAAAAAACCTTTTTTTTATAATCAATCTAAAAATAATAACTAACTAAACAATTTTTTTTATTTTTTAAAACTAAAAATTATTTTACAAAACACTTTCCAAATAATCCTTACATATCTGACCTATTTAAGTCCTTAGTCTATGCTACTTTATTCCCACCTTTGATAACAATAAAGGTCAAATATCTCTGCGTCTTAATTCCTTTATTTCAATTGCTGTTCTTTAGTCGGTATGTGGAGACTGTATGTATTCAGAAATTCAATTAATAGTGTAGAGTGTGGGCTGAACTAACCAAGCAAAATCATGTGATGATAAATTTGACCTGCGTTACCTTTGACCAGCCAGCTGTACTGTTGTTGTTATCATGCTTCTTTGATCTATTTGGATTAGATGTCATACAAAATACAAGGGAAACAGCTAGCTAGTGTGTTGGTTAAAAGGGACAATTATGTCATATTTGCACCTAATTCACATCACTGTATATTATTTGTTAAATATTTTAAACAATTTAAAGGAGAAATATTAAATAATTCTTGATTTGTTGAAATATTAGCTAGTTTTTTCTTTATATAAGAATCTCTATTTTAATTTCTCAATCAGTATTTTACTAATAATTAAGGTACTTGTAAAATAATTCCTATGCTTAAAATTGACTTTATTTGAATATTGGATTAATTAATATCTCGAAATCAATTTCATTAAAAAAATATATAACTTTTAGTTTCAAATTAAGAAAAAATGCAAAGTTTTGTTTTGTCTGTGTCTTATAAAGCAAAAGAGGAAATCACTTTCAAGACTAATTTTAGAAAATTAATATTCTTTACATCTTGTATGATTTTGGAAGCAACAATTTTTTACTCTTTAAGGATCCAAAATTACATGTGTTTTTTGTAAATCCCACATTAAAAAAATTAAATAACAAAAATAGGAATTTCATAATAAAAAGATATGTTGAAACAATATTAACAATCAATCAAGCCTTTCAACCTTACGCATGTATGCACTTTGTTGAGTTTATTCAACAAGTCGATTTGCTCCAAGAAAAATGTTAATAGCTAATAGGCATCTTAAAAACAAGATGTCAAAAACGCAGTTAGCCAAATATATATCTCCTTAATTATGTAAGCATAATATTGAAAGGACATTTTCAATGCAGAAAATTTAGATAATGGAGATAAAAATAACATATAAATATAACAACACATTTCATATAATTTTTATTTTACTTTAAACATAATAAATTATTAGGGACAAAATATATATAATATATATACTCCTGAAATAATTTTCACACTGTGGTGGTGGCATAGGCCCCCAAGACTGTATACATGATCCGTCCCTGAACATTTTGATGCCGCGTATATACTATTTAATTTATATATCTATGTCTATATACATGTTATGTCTGAACTAGATAATATAATGTAATTTTCTAAATTGTTTGGACCAATATGGCAATATGTCTGATTTGACTAGCAACTAGCTGGCTGGAGTTCCTTATTTAAACCCCATTTATTAGCACATGAATGAATTGAAGCGACTTGATAATTAGACTGATAAGCTAACAAAATCGACACAATTGGAATAGTGAATCAGTTTGACTTTCGTTGTTGAACCTAATAATCATTATTTTGGGTAAACTGAAAACATTTTACTTTGATTATGTAAATACTGATTTGTATAAACTAAGACATCTTCCACAAACCCCGACCTCTCATTTATATATGGTACTGTAAATTAATTTTATATTTGAAATTAATAAATTACTTCAAATTTTTATATGAAACATAACCTAAAATTGATTTTATTTTATTAGTAAAAACTAAAGATATGTGGCTTATTTTAATATCTCTTAAGTGCACAATTCGTAGACATGTATGTTCAGGCTTGAAAATAATCTAATTTTATGTAAAAAAGAATAATAATCTAATGGTATAGTACATGTATTTAATTGCGGTACTAATATTTTTTATGCATATATAATCTCATAATTAAATTTAAAAGTAATTGCTTGAAATAGAAGTAAAACTACGATTTCAAAGAAAGTTTACTTGTGAAGTTAGAAATTTTAATTCTGAATGGTTTTTTTAATAAATTTTACTTAATTACTATTTCTATTATTAAATGACGTGAACCATTATTAAAAAACAAATATTCTCCGAGTTTACTAGTTCTCCAACCAAAACATGACCAAAGTAAACAAAACAAAAAGCAAAGTCTGAAAAATTAGGTAGCTAGCAAAACTAAAACACAAAGCATCATTGCAGTCTGTCGGTGCCAAATTATTAACCAGATTGTACATCAAATTTTAAATAAAATAATTGTTTCTTTATATTGATTTGTTGATTTTGTTATTGATATTTTCAACCTCATTAACCCAACCATAAGTTAAATGCATAATCACGTCTAACAAAATTGCATAATAAGTGGATTACTCCTACATAATTTCTGAGAATTCGTGTCATCTAGTCTTGAAACAAGGATGTGCAACCTGCAGAAGTTAAAATCTTGGGAAATTAAAGTATGAGAATTGAACTACGATCTACTTAATTTCGATGAATTAAACTTGTTCTAATATTCCCTCAAAGAAAAAAGAAAAAAACTTACCAACAAACTGTTAGACAAGTGGTAAGTAGTTTAGTCCCCTGTAAGAATGAGGCCATAAGTTTTAATCCTGGAAAGTGCACTTGTTGGAGGGAGAGCAACCTTAAATGATCCATCTCTTGAAATTGTAAGAGCAATATCTTCTACAATTTTTATATGTATAAAAAAAGTTATTCTAATATATATGTTGAACAGATATATAGGCGTTTTGAAAAAGATCATGAGAAAGCTTGAGTAACGTGTGATGAAATCAGAACAAATATAAAAAGAGTTTTAGGTGCATTGTAGACAAATTCAAGTGTGTTCATAGACTAATTTACGAAGGAGCAAAAAATTAAATTTTGAAAATTTTTGTTTGAAAGTTTTCTTGGCAGTGAAGTCAATATATGTTGTTTGCCTTAGTCTATGCTTTGATTAAAGTGCTTCCTAAGTTTTTTTTTTTTAATTTTCCTTTTGAAAAAATCAACTCCAATAATTAATCTGTCTCAAAATAGTGTCAATCCATTATAGGGTAACTTCCAAACACTATTTTTCAAATTCATAAAATTCAAACCTAAAACATCCTTGAGAGAAGATAGTAAATTGCTTGAATTGACCAAATTTTAGTTCTTTTTCCCATCAAGGATAAGGCATGCCATCATGTGATCGAGTCCCACATATCATCAATTAAACAAACCACTAGTTACAGTATAAAACAGGAAAATTATGTTAATAGTGAGGAGTTTATAACGTGCAATATTCTTCACTGTCAGACTTCAAATAACTAATATAGGTAAAATTTAAATATGAAGTTGCTTGTGTCACATCCAAATTCAATTAAAAAAAAAGTAAAATGGATACGACTCTTGATCATATATACATTTGAGAAATCAATTTGATTTTTTTTTTCATATTCATCACATGTTGCGAGTATTCAATTACTTCTTCTTCTTCCATTTATTATATAGTTATCCAAAAAACGAAAGGTGTAATAAGGTGGGGCTGGTTTGAATTCAACATCTACCATTTTCAGAAATTGGATGTTTATCAAAGACATAGGCCGGCTTGATTTTTTTTTTTTGGGGGTAACATAAGAAATTAAAGCTAAAGACAGCAAAGAAAAAGGAACAGCAACACTGCACTAGCCCCGCAAGTCAGTCTCCCCTAGAGCTTCATCATGCAACACTTGCGGCGTGACTTTGGTGGGAAATACTTAGGTGTATTGGAGTAAGAAAATTACTTACTCCAATCTATTTATTAATTGACATATAAGTTTTATCTCATTATTGTCTACTTCCCCTATATTTTTAATATAATAGTTAATTTGTTAATCAATAAATGAAGTAGAACAAATTTTTTATTTTACTCTAAGAGCACCTAAAAATTTCTCAACTTCAATAGAGTTTTGCCACAGCCCCACTTCATCTGATGCATCACGACCCAATTTGGCCAACATATCAGCACATTTATTCACTTCCCCTACTCCATCCTGTAGAGAAGGCTCTATGGACCCTTTTAAACCTTTTAGAAGCCAAAAGTTACTTTTTATTTTTATTTTTATCCTGTTTAACTAAATAACTTATTACTTTTCTAAAAGCTATTCTTATTGCTTTCTAGAAGTTAAAAATATAAAATTTCTTAAGAAACACTTTCTAAAACACTAAAAATAAATACTTCTATTATTTATTATATATTTGAATATAAAATGATTTATTCATAATTACTTTTATATAAACACCTTAAATATCGTATTTATTCAAACAGGGACCTTAAATTGATTATTAAGTTGGGCCTATAAATGACTTATTTTTGTTTCTTTTTTTCCTCCTTAAATTGCAATGCATAATCCATCACCCATCACTATTGGATTCGGGTTTTAATTGAGTTGGGCTTGTAAGGGGTCCATTGAAACACGTGTAAGGATGATAATGACAAAGGACTTCGGCCCAAAAAAAAAACCGATGCGGAAGTCTAACAATCCAATAGAAAGCTCCAATAGGACCAACACCCTTTTAAACCATCACAAGGCCTCATGGGTTGAAAAATAAACAAAAAATAAATAAAAAACGTTTGGGGCTTTTAGTGGGAACGTGTAACATAACATAATGTTGTTGATGTTTGCGCTTGGGCCTGGAAGAAAGAAAATGGCGGAACAAGACCCCTTCGATTTCCTTCTAGAAGCTTCTGAAATCTCGTCCTCCCAAGAGGAACGCTTGCGTGCCTGCGCCTCTCCCCTTGAGCCCGTTAACGCCGGCGACGACTCCCAGGCCATCCTTCAAATGTTCTCGCTGCCGGAGACTCAGGACGCCGCCGGTGGTAGCGGAACTCAAGAGCAGGTGGACGTTTTCCACACGCCGCCGGAGAAGTCGTTGGCTCCCAGCTCCGCCGACGAGCCGCCGTTGGGCCATTGCGAGATCAATCGGGAGCTTGACGCTCGCGACGACGAAAACGAAATTCTAGGGTTCGTCGATTTGGGTAGGGATTCCGAGTTAGGGTTTTCGGAGGTGAAGAAGCCATCGGAAGGAGTTGAGGGAGAATCGGTAGCTCAGAGCCCGCGGGGAATCAAGCGAGATGCTGTTGCTGCTGAAGAATCTGAGGGTTTCGAAAGGGAATCGTGCGTTGGTGAGTTGCCGGTGAAAAAAAAATCGAAACTTTCGGAGCCAAATTTGGGGACTGAAAGTCAGGGACTCGAAGAAGAGGGTAATGGGAAATGCAAGGTTGAGGGTGATGTTGAGCCTGAAAAGGGTGATCTTGATGAGGAACAAGTGTCTGGGGAAGAAGATCAGAAGGAAAAGAAGAACTTTGTCTTTAATGTGTTGAAGTTTCTGGCAGAGAACTCTTCTCATGACAATGAAGATGGTAATGGTAATGGTGATGGTGGTGGTGGTGGAAATGCTAGTTTGGAGGATGATGTTTTCGAAATTTGTGGTATTGATTTCCCTCGTCCAAGGTCGTGGCCGGACACTGATTTATTCAGGAATTAGAGGGACGCCATGAAGAAGAAGGAAATTTGGTGTAAATTGATGCATGTATTTTGGCAGAAGGATATGTTCATATTAGCTGTGTATTGATCGGACCATGAAGGAGGTACTAAAGTGTTCTCTCGCAGGTGGGATTTTTTGATTTGTAGAAGACACTGAGTAGCGATGCATCCGGTTCTTCTGTGTTTTGGATGTTGTAGATGTAGCAAAAACGCTCGAGTTTTAGAGCATGCAGGAATATATATATATACCAGACTGATTTTCATTTGACCCCTTGCTTTGAATTGTAGATATATCTATCTATGGATCCAGAATTGTATAAAATATACACACGTATGCAACAGTATGTTAAAATATTGAGTTATTCAATCGTTCCTTATCCTTGAATATTCCACATAAGGTAATCCATCTTGTCATCATTTGGTGATTTTGAATATTTGATAAATCCATGCTAATTGCTAAAAGATTGTTATTCAGTTGTGTGCGGATATATAAACCGTAACTAAGATCTTCTGCACTGGAATTGTTGAAAAGCAACGACACCACTAGTAAATAATCGGATGATAATGTTATGTTCCCAATCGGAACCTTAACCAATGTCATTCTTTCAATTTTAGACAGCCTCGAGTATTTATGCATGTGTCACCCCGACTAGTATATAGTATAACAAATTTTGTAAAAAGAAGCATTGGACTGCCATTTTATGGATATAGGTTAGACTCTACAAACCCCTAAACCCTCTCAATCATAGTTATTAGACTCGACTTGGTAAATGACCTGATCTAGGTACTAAGTTATTGAGTTATTGGTTAATCACTGGATCATTGTTTCAATCAGTTGAACATGATATAATTAAATCAATATATAAAAAAAAATTATTTAAGCTAAATATGTAATATATATAGTTCCTTACATATATATAATTCCTTCCATATATATAACAAAGAGCAATGTTGGCATAGTGGCTATGAAGTGTGCCCATACCCTGCTAGACGTGGGTTTGAGCCTTGCATCCAGAAATTTTGGAAAAAATTCTTGGATGTGCGGTCAAAGCTAGCTAGGCGTAGTCAATGCCGAGTTGGTGCGCCCATTCAATGGGTTGATTCATTTTCGGAGGAAAATGTATTTGTATTGATGCATGCTATCCATAAGGAAAATGTTATTTTAATTATCCACATGGGTGTAGACATCCTTCATGGTGTGAGAGGATTGATGAAGAGAGAATAAGAAAACATTTCCCATTCCATAAATTCATGAATAAACAATTGTAAACTCACAAGCAACATTAAATCATTTTAACTAAAGATGCGCCAGAGTCCAAGTTGGTGCGCCCATTCAATGGGTTGATTCATTTTGGAGGAAAATGTATTTGTATTGATGCATGCTATCCATAAGGAAAATGTTATTTTAATTATCCACATGGGTGTAGACATCCTTCATGGTGTGAGAGGATTGATGAAGAGAGAATAAGAAAACATTTCCCATTCCATAAATTCATGAATAAACAATTGTAAACTCACAAGCAACATTAAATCATTTTAACTAAAGGTGCGCAAGAGTATAGGGAAACAGTATTTGTTGAGGTGAATAAATACATATATAACAATTAAAACTGTAAAATCAAACGTCCCGTTGGACAAGCTATGGATACCTAACCAGGTCCCATTTTCTGTGTATGCTAGAGGTGATATTTTCCTCTAACGGACAAATTAGTACCAAGGTTAATGATCTCACAACTGTCGTTAACTAATTGTTTGTTTCCTGATCTCTACCATCTAAACTAATTTGACAAAAAACCATAGCTGAAAGGTGGGTACTCTGTTCTTGGCGAAGCAAAGCCCCTAAATTATAAGTACTCTAGAGTTCTGAATTCATATAACTCTAACAATCTGACTTTAGCATAACCGTAACTGTGAAAATCGTGTCCAAAGGATCACCGTATGTAGGCATTCTGATTTCAAGCCCACAGAATATGTATTTGACAGTTGCTACGAATAATACTAATTCCGTACCTCTTGGTACCTTAAAACTGAAATTCTAAATTTTATGTCTTAAGCGAACATATTTTTATATACTTGATGATTCTAAATCATAGCTTAAAACACTAGGTTCTAAATCATGAAAACTCTAAAACTATAATAGCATTTTTCTTCATAAACCTAATCATACTTTCTGGCATAGCTCAACTTAATATTTTCCAATATATCCAGCGGGTATTCTAAAACATGGTCTGAAATCTAAATCATAATTGATAAAATAGTGAAGTTGCTACAATACATATTTTCTTAATAAATCCCTTCTTAAGCATGTAAAATATTTTTTATAACACACAACATAGCAATCATGGTCCTATGCATTTTCTAAAATTATAATTTCATATATAAGTTCAAATGTAGCATTTCTAGCTAAAGCACATTTTCATTTAAAGCCATATCATATAAGAAATCCATTTTTTTCAAATCTCTAAATACTGCATAATATAATAAAATAATAATATAATGACCAAACTAAGGCTATGAGATCAAACCCACTCACCTAAAGGGGAGAACGGTGAAGCACTAACACCACGGGGACTTCAGGGAGGAGGAATGACATCAATGTCTGGAATTGAAATAACAAAACTTATAAACAACCTATAGGAAGCTCTAGATTACTCTAAACATACCCAAACAACTTTGGGAGAGCACCCTACTTGACAACAATAAGAGAAATAACAAACTCCAACTCAAGATCATGAAAGAACGAGAGAATTGAGACATAATCTATCAACATTTACTCACTTTTGAAGCTTGAGGATGATGATTTGATCTTGGATTGGAAGAAGAAGAAGGAAAAAGGGAGAAAAGGGGAAGGGTTCAATTCTGTCACCAAAAATGGGTAAAAACCCGAGTCCTTGGGGTTTAAAAGAGGGGACAAAAGTGAAATAACGTCATTTTTTACACTGTTCACGCTCTAGGAGAACCGCTATAGCGGTAATGACCGCTATAGCAGTCGAGAGTCATCGTACCCGAAAATGGTCACTTACGAGCAGCCCAGACCACAAAACCCGTGAAATGCATCCTATGACCGCTATGGACGCCATAGCAGTGACAACACCTAACTTCTGCATTATTCCGTCATATAGCATATAGGTTATCTCAATACTCACTTATTTACATTTCTATCCTCATTTATTTTACTCTCCATTAACTCTAAAACATAAATGTAAATAAGGAAATGCCCTTCATTTGGATTCAAATAAGATAAAATAAAAAATCAAAATCCTAAAAAATCAAAATCTAAGTTTTGGATTTTAGTTCAAATCCAAGAATTTTCGAGATTTTCTAAACTTGTGGGCTAAAAATGAAATGTTTACAGGTTTAATAAAATTAATTAAAAATCACTCTTCAACTTATTTTCCCTCTAGGAACAATTACCTGAGACTTTTAATCCTAAGAATGTGGTTCTATCATATAGCCCTCCAAGTAGGTATAGGATCTAGATTTAGTGAAATTTAAGACCCAGGACTTGGGTGGGTCCGGGGGTTAGGTAGAGAACTTGTCTCCTGACACGTGTATACCAGGTATTACAGGCTAGTGGAAGTGGTGGCCATGGTTGAGTGGATATGATGCAAACAACATTGCGGCCCTCCTCGCTTTTTATTTATCATTTTGATTTTTACTTTTTATGAGTTGTGAAGGGATTTAGTCTCTATGGCTGTGGTTGTGTTGGGTTTGGTTCACTGGCTTGTGTTTGGTTGTGGTTTGTGAGGGTTTGGCTTTGTGGTTGAGAGATGTGTTGCTTAGGGGTTATGAGTTTTGTTTTGTATGTGTTTGGTTTTTGTTTGTGATTTTGGGTTTTGTGTTTGGGGTTGGGAGGGAATGGTATGGATGATTTGGCTTGTGTTTTTGATGGGATGAAGATTGGCTTGTGTTTTGTTATTTGTAATAATGAAATTTGCCAAAAGTTTTTTGTTTTATTAATTTTAAAAGTTATTTTTAAAAAAAATTATCTAAATAGGTTTTCTATTTGTCACTTTTATAAAACTATTTTTAAAGTTAAATTGTCAAACAAGTTTATTTGTTTTTTTATTTTTAAAAGTGAACTTAAATTTTTTTTCTGAAAAGTTTAAAAAATTTAAGATCCAAACAACCCCTAATTTTTTTAGGGGATTAAAAATCCTTTGTGATAAAATATGCTATTTGAATATTTAGTTGGAGGAAATTTGTAGAATTCAAGGAATTTTGCTAAGGGATTTTAGCCAACTACAATAGAGGATTTTAACTTTCACATATTGACAAGAAATTTGAAAATTCCTCCTATCCGTTTAAGGTGAAAACCCGCTAAAGATCACTCATTTCTCTTCTCCTCATTCACTCTCCATCTTTTTCTCCATCTCCATTGTAAAGTGAATTTATTTTTCCACTACTTGATTTCCAATTGTATATGTAATGGAGGTGCCTAGTATGAATTGCTCACTATCTAGCATTCTTCTGGCATGGTACCACATGGTTGACATGACTCTTATGTTATATGTGAACTCAATCACTCCTTTGGCATGAGCAACAACTTGTATGCTAGTGTGTACAACTAAATTCCATGACACCAACATTGGGAACTCACTATGCATGTGGCCTATGGAGCAACCTTCCTTGTGGCCTCTATCTCTAACATTGATGACAATCCTGAAGAGATTAGTACTTGTGTCTTTTGCTCGATTTTTTATGTATGTTTTCATGTTTTCTAAGACCTTTTGTATGCATTGTTTTGTTTTGATGTTATCTTTTTTGCTATGATTTTCTTCTATTTATTCTTCTACGATGGTTGTTTTGCTTATTGTCATCCTTGATTGGCTTGAGATTTTGAGTTATCAAAGAAAATGTTTTAAGAAATTATAAGTAATGAGTATTTTATTACTTTATTCAAATAAAATACGTTGAAAATGAATAATTTAATTATCTTATCCAAACAAAGTATTTTATAAATGAAGATAATTACTTTATCCAACCCAAAAAAAAATTAAAATCGAAGGAAATTTAATTGAAGCATTCAAATTTATTGACATTTAAATTCTTTGAATTTTGACAATACTCTTTCCAAACGAACATTTGTGGCAAGTTTGAGAAAGGCGATGTTCTATGCACACGAGGGTTGGCCGTTGAAATCAATCCCGATATAGCAGCCTCATACTTGGAGAAGTATGGCTTTCCACCACAATGGAAGAAAGGATCTGCTGTGAGCAATGTTTCACATGCATGTTTGGACTGGGAAAGTGTATGTTTTTTCCGACACCTTTTTGTGCTTCACCCTTGTGCTGTATTTGCCAGCCTTCACCAAACTATATAGCCTGATTATATTGCTGCTTCTTTGGAACCAGGTGAATAAAATGACAATACATCATGCTACGAATGATGTGGTTGGGGAATTGGAGAAAGCAAGGTTAGTGATTGCAAGCCGCATATTGTACTTTTGTTCTCTGGCTGTGAAAGTGCATTGTTAGATCATCTCAGGTACTCTGCTCTTCTCTTACGTTTCCTAGCTAGGCTCATGGCTTTAAATTTGAGTTTTATTATTATATCATTTGCTAAGTTGATGGTTTTTATTCAATTTACAGGTCTGGGGAAAACCAAGGTTCTGCCGAAAATACAACTGCAACAGATTGAAGCCGATTGGAAATGTATGTTTTTTTTTTTTTTTTTTTTGTCAGCCATTAGCTAACTGAGGTGTAATGTTAGGTCCTAGAGTTATGGAAACATAATAATACAACTAAAATAGAGTTGAAAAAATTAAAATTGACACAAAATATTTCACATGGAATATATTTTTTCATTTTCGTGACAAGGTCATAGCGTGTCAAATGAAAGATCCAAATTTATTGGAGTAATACACACTCGCTCTCTCTCTCTCTATATATATATATATATTCCTTCACCACAAGATGAACTCCTCATTATTATGGTTTCCCTTTGGTCCCGTGTTATTTCTTTGCGTTTCGCTTTAGAACTGCATGAAAATGATAGCTCCATCTTTTTTCTATATATACGGTTCCGTTCAATGGTTTGGCAAGTGATTAAGTGTTTTTTTTTTTTTTAATATAACTATTAAAAGAAAACTCAAAATACTCCGAGAAGAGAGAAACGATATGAAGTAAACCCAACAAGGAGAACAGACCTAACAACAAAAATATTTCCCAAGACAAACAATAAGGAACCCAAAGAACAACTAACACTAGAACCCCACAAGTGCACCAACGCAGCAACAAATTGACAAATTCAACTTAGTCAGGTTTGCACGTAGATAAATTTGTCTTTAGTTAATTTGTTACATATGTGTTGTTGTTCTCTTCTCACTCTCCCATCGAACTTACATGAAGTCGTAATTGAATTGGCCACAATTAACATATTGGTTGCTCTGACGTGGAGGAATTCGTTGGTGTACTGAGGCTGATGCTGATCGACGGAGCAATGTAGAGCGCGAAGCTTATTATCTGCAATGATATAGCACTCCTTATATTACTTATATTGTATACATTTACTTGTGCATTGGAAAAAATCATAAGCTATCTGTTTCAACTTTAAATCTTTTACAAAATTTTCCTTTAAGTTTAAATTATAATTAATAATTTATTCACTTGAATTTTGAACATTTACCAATTCACTATTTTTCTTATTTTCCCTTGTAAATAATAGACATTTCGTTTTTTATCTTTCAATTTCCTACTAGAAAAATACTATTTATAGAGGACGAACATAATAGAAATGGTTGGAACCTATTGATTGTTGACTGATGTCTCACTAATTGTAATAAACTTAGGAGCTGTTTGGAAGTGTTTTGTATTTATCGTTTTTAAAATTATTTTAAAAAGCATATTAAATTTTAAAAAACAAAAAACAATAAAAAACTATTTGCCAGACTTTTTTCAACCCCCCCCCGATGAAACCTCATAGCAGCTAGGAATTGCACCGTCAACGGCGGCTTGAACAGCTTCACCACCTTCCACATGGTGGAGACCCTAAGCTTGTCCCCTCTCTCAGAAATCCCAACCACGGCCCTCCTGAGTCCCTCGACAACCTCATCTAGCTCCAAAATCTCACCATCAAGCTCCCCTCGACAGTGGCGGCCTGGCTCCTCACCTCCTCCAATGCTTTTCTCGCTCCCTTGTCAAGTCCTTAACGCGCCGTCAGTTAGACGCACGATAGGGAAGGCCTGAGTCTCCCATCCAGAGGAGCGAGCGCTCATACAAGGATCATGAAAATGTCGTCATTCCTCTGACGATGGTGGGTCCTTGTCATGGGTTTGAAGAAAGGCTTTGTGGGTTTCTTTGGTTGGTGCTCTAGCTTCCGATGTTGAAGGCGGTGGTGGTCCATGGTGGTTGGGGCAGATAGTTGCAAGAGTGATTGAAAGTAGTGGTCACTGTGTTTTTGAGTTGATTTCGATAAACAGCTTTCATTTGTTTTCTGTTTTTTGTTTTTAAAATACAACATCTGTTTTTTGTTTTTAAAATGAGCATGAGGAAAAACAGCTAGCCAAAAAGGTTTTTTGTTTTTTAGATTTTAAAAATTGAAACTGTTTTTGAAAACAGTTGCCAAATAGCCTTAATAACTTTTTGGTATACCCAAAAAAAATTAATAATTTTATTTTTATCAAAATAAGATTTAATTTCTATTAACTGACAATTAAATATGTTTTTACACAATTATTCAATTATGTACCACCACGTGAGTCACATTGTTGTGGACTTATCTTGACACTTCCAAGAAGGACAAATTTTAAACGGGATTGAGAAGAAGAGAAATGGGAAAGCTTTAAAGGGAAGAGGTAAATGGAAAAAGAAAGGTCCTTCCCTCAAGAAATGTGTGAAATCAGTAGCTTCTAAGGCCTCTAAAGATCTCTTCACCCTGTTTCTGAATCTGATGAGACTGGTCGTGAGAATGATGACCCTGATTGGTTTCTTGAGGCTTCAAGAACGTCTGGGGGAAAGCTTGAGTCTGCCCATAATGAAATGAGGACAAAGTTATTTGTGCTTTATCGAAAAAACGTAAGTACTTGGGGTTTGAATAGATTGGCAGATGCTACCGATTCAATGGAGCCTTGGGTTGTTTTGTCCTTGCTGCTTGTTTTTCATTTTTTTCTGTTCTCATTTTTTGATCCCATTTTGGATTTGTTGTTCCAGGGGTTTGGATGTTTATCGTTTTTTAGTTTGCTATATTTGAAGTATTGATGTAATTAATCTAACTATCAAAATTAAACTCAACAAAATAACCATGTAAACAAAATAAAAAATCTTTGTACATCATTAGTGTATTAAAGTTAAATTCTAAGTATTAACATGTAAATTTATTTTAAACTAAACCAAAATTATTTTAAATAGAATTTTATAAATTAATGAATTTACTAATCTCTGTCTTTGTTGCAGCATTAATATTGGTTTTCACTACACAATCAAAACATATTGTAATGCATTGTGGTTGCAAGTCGTCATTTATTAACAAAAACAAGTCAAATAATTGGTAATACACTTTTTAACGTACGGAAATATTTAATGAAAACAAGCGACTAAACTGACTCACAATGCAAGAACAATGAAATAATAAATATTTATATGGTTGGAGATCAGAGAGGAAAAGTCATGCAACATTTAACATAGATTATTATATAATGATCTCATATCTATAACTTGGATAGATACAGTCATACAGATTATCACAAGATATCTTTTTAGTACGAAAAATAATTTTTACGCAAAATATAAAATAATTTTATAATGTCAATTAATACAACTTCATCAAAATAATAAATTATAGTAAATAATTGTGATACTGAGGCATCATTTTATATAATTCATATATCACTTTAATAAAATTTTATTAATTAATAATATAAAATTATTTTTTACTCTCAATACATAGAAAATTAAATTCTAAACTTCATGGTATAACTTTCACATATTATAAGAAACTGTCATACCATTACATAAGAACTGTTCGCAATTCGAAAAATCAATTAAAAAACTCTCGCTTTTAAATGCGATTTCATTCGTTATTTTATTTTACTTTTTTGGTACATAAATGTGACTCCATTCTTTACATATTTTAATGAAACAATTGTTTTGTTTATATATTCGACAGCTTTCTTGGATTGCGATTGATCTAGAAAGGAGTAAAAGAAGAAAAAAAAACAGCATAATGTCAAATTAATATAACAAAAATTAATAACATAAAAGACAAATACAATGCAATAAAACATATATATATATATATATATATATATATATATATAAAATTAAATTTTGATCCTCGGTCAACATAATTTTTGTTTACATCAACATTCATTCATTAATTATCACATAAGTAAAATTGTTTAATCCAACTACTTATTATCTTAAATGTCTTATAAATAGAATTATTTGATTATATGATATTATAAAATTATTTTACATTGACGATACATCTAAATTAGTCTTTTCATTTGCAAGATTAATCAAATAGTGGGCTTGAAAGTGAAATATATTTATGGATAATGACAATATATAATTAAAAAAGACACTATTAATACATTAAAATAAAAATAAAAAATTATTTAGTAAAAGATAATGCACCACGCAAAATACATTTCTTTTTATTTCATGAATATACCTACATGAATGATATATGAAATAATGAGTAAATATTCACTTCAATCCATAAAATTATATGTATAATTCACTTTAATCTCTAAAATTAAGAAATTATTACTTTAGTCCTTGAAATTTCAAAAAATGATTCAATTTAATCCTTTTAGTGATTCAAGTTAGTCCTCAAAAAAGTAGTATAAGAATAAATTTGAATCATTTTCTAAAATTTTAGGGATTAAAATAATATTTTTTAAGTTTAGGAATTAAAATAAATCACCTATACAATTTTAGAACCAAAATGAAACCTCTACTCCCAAATAACCTAACATAAACAATGTAAAAATATCATTTTCCATAGAACTCATATCTATATATAAAAGAAGAAGAAATACGTCTTACCAACATTCACACCAACCAAACACTAGTCAGTATTACTTAGTCCCTCACACTTTGTTTGTGTATGCCTTTTTCCCTCTTGTTTCTTCAACCGCTCAGCTATGATGTCACGTCACGGCCAACCAGGGGACGTCCAAAACGGTGGCGTTTCAAAGATGGTGGCGGTTGGGAGCGAAGAGAGGGACCCGCTGAAGTGGGGGGCGGCGGCGGAGGCGATGAAGGGGAGTCACTGGGAGGAAGTGAAGAGTATGGTGAGGGAATACCGGCGGAATAACAATAAGGCGGTGACGGTGGACGGCAAGAGGCTTACGGTGGCACAGGTGGAGAGAACCACCAGGGGTGTGGCTCTACAAACCGAGCTCATTAGGTACCATACCTTATATCTCTATCACTTTGCTTGTTTGCAACACATGATTTGTTTAATTTGCCAGAATATGGTTATCATATCATATACATGGCCATGTCAATGTGTGAGATTCATTTCAATATGTTGCTTGTATAAAATATTTTATATTGCCAACTAATAATATCTCATAATATGTATAATTTTGAAGAAAACTATTATAATAGTCAATTTTTTTTTAATGATGTATGAATAGATTATTGAATTACTATTTTTGACCCCAAAAAAAATGACTATCTTAAAAATTTTACATTGATAATTTATCAAAATTCAAATCTTATTATGTCTTGATAATTTATTAGCAATTTTAATTACATTATAAATCCCCTCTCGATCTCAGGTGTTGTGTATTTGCAGCGTCGACCAAAAAATTCCATTTATCATGTAAATATTAAAAGCTTAAAATCTTCGTCTTTAGGATATATAAAAACGCAAAAACGCTGAAGCTATGTATAGAACCGGACTCAAGATTTGCGATGTGTCAAATAATTTTCTCTTAGTTTAGTTTAGTGTTGAGGTGAGTATATATATCTCTCTTTTAGAAAACACTTAGGCCCCTTTGATTCCGATTCATTTTTTCCCCTGCTTATTTCTTTGTCTACAAGGTCACAGGCCGACGCTAATAATTTTGATCACGTTTTAATCACATATATTCGCTCACTAAAAGTCTTATATAATGTTATCTTAATTTTATTTAAAAATAAAATGACATAAAAATATGTAATGAATTATTATTTACCATGAAAGATAGTAATTATTTTCGAGTGATGCTTTGTTTCGATCACATTAAGATGTATCTCTTCACATCAGGAATAGGCAGCAAAATTGTAATGTAAATCTGCAAAATCAACGAAAAATCAGCTATAATTAAACAATACGGTTAGATTTACTCCTTCCACTCTTATAATAAACCACTTATCTCACTAGATATATATGTGTGTGTGTGTGGGGTGTTATTGTTTATTTTCCCACTACTAAGCAAGAGCACTAGCAAACAAGGCTGTTAATTTTGATAACCTCAGCAACAATTTTGTCAGGTATGGCATAATGTTGTAAAATTGATCCTGTACAATTCTTCTAAGACACTACTTAAGGATTTTTTAATAGAAGATCTTTTCTTATGAAAAAAAAAGTTAAATTTTTAATGTTTTTAACATATGAAATACATCAAAATTTCAAAATCTTGTCACTTTTAAGTCTTTTTAACTCCTTAAAAAGTGCCCTCGGACACTTAGTAACAAAACCATTTAAATATTAAGAAGGCCAACAAAAGCAACTACTTTGAATTGATTGGCCCATTTGACAACACCGCTTTGTCTACTAGTCTAGAAAAAAGGATGCACAAACTCATATGACACTTCTCAAGCAAATTATGATTCATGGTAGAAATCATGTTTGTCACAGGTTTTTGAATGCTGGAATATTTTGGCAATGTGACAGAAGCTTGCCATACTTTGCCAATCAATGCAACAAGGGCTGCAATGCTGGTTGGAGTCAACACACTCCTTCAAGGTTAATCTGGCATCAGATATGAGATACTAGAAGCCATAGTGAAACTGCTAAATCACAACATCACACCATGCTTACCCTTGCTTGGTTCAATTTCAGCCTCAGGTGACTTGGTCCCATTTTCATACTTAGCTGGACTCCTCACAGGAAGGCCTAATTCTAAAGCTGTTGGTCCTAATGGTGAATTTCTAAGTGCTTCAGAAGCATTCCATCTAGCTGGTATTGGTGATGGCTTCTTTGAGTTGCAGCCAAAGGAGGGTCTTGCACTTGTTAATGGAACTGGGGTTGGAGTTGGTTTGGCATCATTAGTTCTATTTGAGGCTAACATCTTAACCATCTTATCTGAAGTTATGTCAGCTATTTTTGCTGAAGTGATGCAAGGGAAGCCTGAGTTCACAGACCATTTGACACACAGAATGAAGCACCATCCTGGCCAGATTGAGTCAGCAGCTGTGATGGAGCATATCTTGCATGGAAGCGCTTATGTTAAAGCAGCACAAAAGTTGCATGAGATAGACCCTCTCCAAAAGCCTATGCAAGACAGATATGCTCTTACGACTTCACCACAATGGCTAGGTCCTGAAGTGGAAGTCATTCGGTCAGCAACAAAGTCCATTGAGAGGGAGATCAACTCTGTGAATGATAACCCTTTGATTGATGTGTCAAGGAACAAGGCTTTGCATGGTGGAAACTTTCAGGGCACCCCAGTTGGGGTCTCAATGGACAACACAAGGCTGGCTTTGGCTGCCATTGGAAAACTCCTGTTTGCTCAGATGTCTGAACTGGTTAATGACTTTTACAATAATGGGTTGCCTTCAAATCTCTCCGGGATCGCTGTCCAAGCTTGGATTATGGATTCAAGGGTGGTGAGATAGCAATGGCTGCATATTGCTCTGAGGTTCAGCATCTAGCAAACCCTGTTACTAATCATGTATTAAGTGCTGAGCAACACAACAAAGATGTGAACTCATTGGGACTGATCTCTGCAAGGAAAACAGCTGAAGCTTTAGAGATATTGAAGCTCATGGGTTCAACCTACCTGGTTGCACTATGTCAAGCTACAGATTTGAGGCATTTGGAGGAGAACTTGAAGAACACCGTTAAGAATACTGTGAGCCAACTGGCTAAGAAGGTCTTGACTGTAGGGGTTGATGGGGAGCTTCACCCCTGTAGATTTTGTGAGAAAGATTTACTCAAAGTGGTTGATCGTGAGCATGTGTTTGCCTGCATTGATGGCCCTTGTAATGCTACTTACCCTCTGATGCAGAAACTAAGGCATGTGCTTGTGGAACATGCATTGTTGAGTAATGATGGTTTGAAAAGCGTAGATGGTTCTATTTTCCTGAAGATCAGTGCCTTTGAGGAAGCACTGAAGACAGTCTTGCCCAAAGAAGTTGATTCTACAAGGAATGCCTTTGAGAGAGGGTGTCCACAAAGTCCCAACAGAATTAAGGAGTGCAGGTTCTATCCACTTTTTAAGTTTGTCAGGGAGGAATTGGGGACAGAGCTTCTAACTGGAGAGAAAATTAAGTCCCCAGGAGAAGATTTTGACAAAGTTTTCAGTGCAGTCAATCGAGGAAAGTTGATAGACCCACTGTTTCAATGCCTCAAGGATTGGGATGGGGCTCCTCTTCCTATATGTGAGAGTCCCTGATATACACACCTTCATTCTTACAGTGATATAGTGTGCTTAGTGGTTTCAGTAATGTCCCTGACTCCCTGGTTTGTTGTCAAGGAGAAAGCATTTCTGTAGTTGTAATAACTTATAGTATTTTAATATCGAAGGTTTAATGTACACCTGGAAATGCCACCCATTAGGCTTGAACAGTAAAATTTATAACCAGGTTCAATTTCTAATGATACAATGTCACGACCATTCACGTATAAAGAATTTTGTTGAAGTCAGATTACCAACAAACGTGAATCCAAGAGAAAATAAAATTCAACCTTCATAGCAACATCTAACAACCGAAGATGATGTATTTAAAAAAAAAGATCTATATCGAAGCTCAGTTTTTTCGAATTTTAAGGGAAGTTTTGGCCTGCCATCTTAGTATCAAACTCCCGGTTTCTAGCCTTCAGATATTCTCTGGTACTTTCTGTTTAAACAGCCAACAGGCTGCTATTCCTAAAAACGCTCCTACTTCACGAGTCATGATGCTTCATTTCATACTACAGCCACTCATTGCAATCCAGAAGAGAGAACAATGATACAATTAATTACGTATATTTACATTGTAACATCAATAATTATAACAATATTTTGGCACCAGCATCACAACATCTGCCCTCCTAAATTAATGTCAGAAGCCTCTCTATTGGGGGAAAGATGAGCTATTTAATGGCCTGGAGTTAGGACAAATAACAAAAAAAATGAACACTTCTACTGGTCACTCATCATCTGATAAACAAACCACGTCAGAAGATGTAGCTTGAACGGTTGAGTTTGCCGGTCTGCTACTACTGGTGCCAACCCTTGGTAGGTTCAGTGATGCCAAATCTGACAATCGTGGCAGAATATGTGGCAGATTTATACCAGATTGACTGTTAGCATCCACGCGTAAATCTGTGGCAGATAAGTTAGGAGTGGGCAACCCACCTGCACTCACAGGCCTAGGTCCATTATGAAGATCAGACTGATTAGGTCTCGACATCAGTGAGGGTAGCTGGCGAGGAAATGAAGGAGGATTTAAGGTAATGTTACTGGATGCGGGTTGACTCGGCATCCCAGGCGGAACTGTACAGAGATTGGGGGAAACAGGCACAGACATTGAGTGCATAGAAGGCTGGAAATGTGGTGCGGGAGAACTGGTGAAAGCAGGCTCGGACATCGAAGGTCTACAAGGCTGGAGATGTGGTGCTGGAGAACGTAACCCTCCACCAGTTTGAAAATTTACTGATGGCGAAGAGATGGAGTTGGTATGAGGTAGTCTTGCAGAAACACTGGAAAAAATTCCTGATGAATTGTAAGTGGGCCGCGGAAGTGGTGGTGCCAGAGTCTGAGAGCTACTTGTAGTATAGGGGCTCTGCAAACTGGCTGCAGGGGACCACGGAGGTGGTGGTACCACAGTCTGAGAGCTACTTGTAGTGTAGGGGCCCTGCAAACTGGCTGCAGGAGGTCCACAGGAAGATGAACCAGCAACTGGAGGGGGCCAAGTAGAAATTTGCTGTGTTATAAGCTGAAATAACTGCTGTGCAAAACTTGGATCTGATATAAGATAGTGGTGAGAAAAAACAAACAGAAAAGGCTGCGTAGATGGTTGCAGAAAAGTAGAATACGAAAAAGATCAGATGAATGCGACAAACATTGCAAGAGACGTGCAATAAATTACATATCTAAATGAACAAACATTTGTCACCTTTCCCTGATGTTTTCAAATAAAAAAATAACCAACTTTTAAAACAACTGCAACAGTAATATTTGATCAAGTTTACATAAACAACAACTACTGAGCATTTTCCCAATAGGTGGAATTAGCTACATAGATTAATTGATGCCATTGTGTTTCATAAATCAATTCTATAGACAAGACATTTTAAAAAAATACAAAAAGAAAACATCAGGAGCTGGCAGCACATAATTGATATACATTGTTTGCTTGAGAGCTTAATTTCAAAAGCCACCCACAACCTACCACAAGGGAAAGCCCCCTGCTTCCTGCTTTCTATACTACAGGGCCCATCCACTTTTTTAGCAGATTCAATTTTTCACCTTTATTTTAGGAGAGAGAGAAGAGGGGGGGGGGTTAAAATACATAAAAGCACACAAATAAAGAAGCACAAAGTTATCCTTGTTAAGAACTCTCCACCAAGATCTTAATTGCATCACCAGCCATTTAGATATGTTTAGAAGCAGCAAATATAGCCTCAGGCTAAAAAACTAGTTCAGTCAAAAGGAGAATAATCGATGGCAATGGAAGGGAATTTAAAATTAGGTTTTTCTTATCATGTGATCAGTCAGGAATAAAAAAGCAATATACCTTGATGCATTCCTGATGTACCAGATGCTTTATGATCCAAGCATTTATACCTAAAGGCCTCTGCCAAGGCCTTATTGAAAATAACTGTTCTAAATTGTGTATCCAGCTCCTTCCTTTGTTGCTGAAATTCAACCTCAGTATCATGAAATTTAACTTCATACTTCCTGAGAAGTTCATCACGTTCCTTCTCAAAATCAGATTTCAACTGCAATTTCTGCTCCAACAAGAATAATACAACAGTAAGCATAAAAAAGGAAAAGATGAAAGATATAAATTTAAGGTAAATATCTTAACAGCATCACAGCAATGTGTAAACCAGAATCCAACCGTATCTTCAAGGTTTTTCATATTCTGCTCTGCCAGTTTACGTATTCTTTCCAATTCATTCTTAAGTGGATCATGACACAAGGGTGGAGCAATCCTGGAAGCAGACTGTGTTGCAGTTTGATTGGGATGATTATTGATATCTGAGGTAGTGGATAAATTTCTTGGGTCTGAAGACTGTGTTCTGACTACACCAGGCATAGGCGAATCGAGGTACAAATTTGAGGCTGGATGCACAACTTGATGTGACTGTGAGTCAAGTTCTAAATTAGACGCATGTTGCTCAACAGCATGGTTTGGGACCTCAGTTGATGCCTCAGGAACGTGGCTGGAGAGAGTATCTCCATTGGTTTGCTGATGTTCAACTCCAGTTGTCGAAGGTATACTTGATAGATCCTGGTTGGAAGAAAGGAACTCTGCACAAGTTAATTGCTGCACCTGCACTGGAGGCCCCACAACCAGTGAAACATGATTGGATTGATTAGCTGGTACAATATCAACAGGACCACATACCAAAGTGTTCTGTATTTCTCTAGCTGTATCAGGGTCAGCTGGGGACTGTAAAGGTGATAATGGCTGCAATTGTTCCGGAGGCTCTGTGGGATCAATGGGTCTAGATACTGGAGCCTCGTGGGTCAAAGTGTTTTCTGTCATAGTTCTTTGCACTCCTTCCTGCTGGTCAGATGTGGTACTTTTATCCACCATCAGTGTGTCTGTTAGTTGACAGTCAGCCACTTCATGGCTAGTCTCTGGCGCTATGACTGGAATTTGTCCATTAGGCATGCTCACTGATACTCTATCAGGTTGCTCTAAAGAGGGTGGATTCAAAGGGGCAATAGCTAAACCATTGCCCGGGCTAGATGCTTCACAAGATCTCAATGATAAATTGCCATCTAAAACTGAACCTCCATCAGATACATGATCCATGGATGAAGAATTCAGAGGAGTTACACTCTCTGGATAATCAGGAGGTAGTTTTGGAGTCTCCCCATTATTTGAGTCACTGCTGTTGTCAGCCTCATGGATTTGTGCAGCATTCTCACAATTTGGAATATGTTCTGCAGATAACTGTGAACTTGAGGAAGCCTTATTCTCCACCCCATCTCTGAATCCTTCCCTGACTTCTGCTGAGAAACCACAATGAGGCTTCCCCAATATAGTCTGATTTAGTTTCCCTTTCCTGGAAGATGGATCTTCTTGATCATCATTCGAATTGCTCGTTTTACTCATTGCAAGAGCTGCCTCTCCATTGGGCACATCCGTTGTTCCCCGATCACTTATCCCTCTGTTAGATGAAAGCAGAACTAATGCTGCAGTATCCTGCTCACAATCATTATGAGGTTCACAACTAAAATTTTTACACCTTTCACCTTCATCAGCTGTGTTTGCAGCTCCACCAGAACATTGTTCTCTGGAACTGGAATGCTTAGGGATAATATTTCTTTGACTTCCATATTTGTTTTCATCTATACTATGGCACTTATTTCTAGATACTGACCCATCTTTTGAAGCCATAATGTCCATTTCTTTAGCACCAGCATGCTTGACCAGAGGAGTTTGCAATTGAGCTAGGCTACTGCATAATACTACTACAGGGGAATTGGTGTCAGGAGATTTGGATAGTCCAACCCCAGTTCCAGCCCTTGTCATGGCTTCAACTATATTGTCAAACCTCTTGCCTTCACCTCGTTCCCTAGAATCTCCAAATTTCCGCATTGTTTCTACTTGCATGGCCTTAAGATCCTTGAGACGTATTTCATGCTGTCTTTTCAATTCTCCTAATCTTCTACCATATTCATTACTGAAAAACTGGAGCCTTTCTCTCCTCATCGCGTCACTTGGAGAGCTGCGTTGAATAGCTGCCCACTCTATTTGGCACCTTCTCATAAAATCAGCATTTTCTTTCTCAATATCCGCTTTCAACTTTTGGCTCTCCCCTGTTGCTTCAGAAGTACCTTCCCCAACTGGTTTTCACACTTCTGAATTTCTGTAGTACTTTTGGAAATATCTTTATTGGCCAATTCAACTGCTGGTGCCACTTCTGTACAGGAATAAACCTTATTTGCTGATTTAGAAGCCTTTGGAGTGTCAGTGACAACAGGGTTTCCTGCGTGGAATAAAATCTCTCCCTTCAGTTCCCACAGCCTTGAATAAATTTCATCCACAACACCTTTCTTACAGTTGAAATTCATATGCCGCTTTGCAAGCTTGATGGAAGCTTCGAAATCAAGTTTATGCTTTAGCAAAGAAGCAGCAATCCAACACTGAAATTTGCACAATACCCCCCAAAAAAATCAGTTATATGTATTAAGTATGATCAAGTGAATAAAATGCATTAGTAATTGTGAGTTAGGAAGCCCTGAAAACTGAATGAGATTATTTGATAAACTGTGAACAAGAATACATTAGACAACATATACATTATTGCCCTTACAATGATGTGACAACCAGACTCTACCTGCATCAATTGGCTTGTTGGCAAGATAGTAATCATATTGGAAAATTGGAAGGAGAAAAAAATAGAGCAATATAACTTCTTAAAACCAAAGAAGTTTCCAGGTAAACAAGCATTATCCTACGTAACTTACTACAATGGAATAGTGAAGCCTTGTATACAGGAAAAAAAAAGGTAAAAAAGTTTGCCAAAAGAAAGAATTAATTTGATTAGATAGATTGACAAGAAAAGAAAAAGGAAAGGGGAGAGAGAAGAGAGGAGGGGGGGGGAGGATACAATATTCAACTGAAATAAAGTTTGGGACAAGAATGTTTATGAGGTTACTTCAAGTCAAGATTACTGGACCATTAAACTTGTGCCGAATATACACCGGAGCTTATTCTAGGCTCATTGACAAGCCGACTGTGCTAGCCACATATCAGAATCTCACAACTTACAAATAAAAAGGCTCAAAATTGACCAGCAGTATAAAGTACAAAGGAAACAAGATTTGTCAGTAATGCGTTGCACCAGCAACAGACAAATGTCAATAGATTAAAGTTCATCCTACAAATTGATGAAGCACCAGATATTAACCATGCACTCAAATAAAATTCCACAAGATGCTACTCCCGGAAGGGAAAAGGACAGAGGTTGTAAACATGCAAATCAGATATGACATGAAAACAAATTAATGACAGCATAAACCATCAACCATAATCATGAATCTGACCTTGGATTACCATCAATCATATTAAACAGGCAAAAAATGAAACACCACTTTTCTTTTGGAAAACGAGAAGTTATATCAGAAAGCAAAAGGAAAGGAGGAGTGATAAACAAAAAAGAAATAAAATATGCAACAGAAGGAAGAGCAAGAAAATATTCTGACCAGAGATAACTGAAAGGCCTGCAATATTGTCACTGGTTCTATACAGATCTGGCGATTGTTCATAACATAATCAAGACAACTATCAACCATATTCTTGACATTGTCCTGCATTACCAAAGGTATGTCAAAAAACCATCAACTTCGAACTGATAATAGAGCTCAGATACACATATACCAAATCAACTTTTCAAGAAACTATCATGAAACTTGTGATACTGTACAATGATTTAAAGAGTACTACTAGGGAATGCAGAATTGATGGCAATAATAATTTCTAAATCCAAAGTCAATGCGATTAAAATATTTATGTGAACTATAACTTTTACAAGGTATAAACAATTTCCATTTTCCATAGGCTCAGCATTCATAATTAGAATCGAACATTTATTGAGGACAGATAAAGCCATTATCCATAGGGTTATTTCAAAGTATCCAAAAAACTTAGTAATCCAACAAAATTAAACAATTCACAATTACTCTAAGAATCAAACAAACACACTCTCAGCAAAACCAAACCATCAACAACAAACCCTTGAGAAACTAGCTGCAGAGCTTCGTGTCAGAGTTATGTTCTCATTGATTATTTGCTGCTTTTTTTAAAAAAAAAAAAGTCAATACTTTATAATTACATTGATTGTTGCTCAAAGAATTGACCTGATAGGTCTAGAAGATGTAATATAAGTCTCCAACTACTATTAGATCGAAAACCTAATGAACTCACTACCTTTATTCTTTCATTCCTTGCACGTAGCAGTCAATTTGTACCCAGTATCTTTCCAATTAGAGTTCTAAGGAATTTTCTTCCTACTGATATCAAAGACCTAATACTTTTCCCAATTCCAACAACACAATTAACTTTCTACACAAAAACTGTTACAACACCAATGACGGCCACTATTAAAATTTCCATCAACAGCTTTCTTCCACTTGGCCAGGATCAAGCCCTTCGACCTTAGACTTGACCATTCCAACTCAACCACAAACATATTTCAATTATACATCATTATAAGCCTCAGATTACAAGTTTCAAACTATTTGGTGACATTACGGCAGCTCTAGTGATCTGTCTCAATATTGGAGCTCAATGGGTGTACAGTATCAAGTCAACCAAGTTCTCAAGGCCTTTTACATTAATTGATATTATTTATTGCTAATGTTTCTATACAATCTCTCAGAAGTCACATCACATGAATAGGAAAACAATCTGGCAAATAAGTTGCAATCTTGTCAATGATAAAGGACGAGCAAGACATACGAACGACAGTCAAAACTTAACATAGAGAAAATGAGCTGCATACTGGTAGAAGAAGAATTTCACAAAGTTTTGCTATCTCTGGCTTCAGTGAAAGATGTAAGCTCCTCTGCTGTTTCCTTATATATTCAACATCATTGCCTTGAGGTCTTTCTGAACCAATTGAGTAAGAAATGCAATTAACAAGGAATAAATTACCAATCAGTCTCGACAAGCGGCAAATAGCAGGTTGAGGAAGCAACCCCAAAAATGCCTCACTCTGAGGTAGTGAGTAAGGCAAGGTGGGCACTCCAAAGTGACGTGGTCAGATTTTTTTTGTTTTGGGGATTGGGGGGGGGGGTTAATTGAATTCAATAAAAATTAACTCTAAGGGGCAGCCACACAAAACTAATTAGAAAAACCAAACTAATTCAAATGTTAGATGCTGGGGATGGATAAAAGAGTAAAGATTTGCTGTCAATATGAGTTTGGTTTCTAATAAGAAGCTTAGTTTGTGCATTGCATGAGTTTCCTTCAGTTCAGAAATGGAGGGAAAAGAGAGCAGAATATTCTAGGGTATGATGAGCGAAAAACTACAGAAAAGAGAGCAGAATGTTCTAGGGTATGATGAGCGAAAAACTACAGAAAAGAGAGCAGAATGTTCTAGGGTATGTTCTAGAGCAGAATGTTCTAGGGTATGAGAAGCCCCCTCAACTGGTCTTCTGGCAATGTTGGAATATTTTTACCTTCTTCCTTTATTTTCCCTCAGGTAAGCCAGATTGCCTATTCTACCACTTCTCATTTCATACACAATAGGAGTTAAGAAGGGTTAAAACGTGATTGGGAAAGCTAAAAAATTAAAATTATTTCAATAATCGCTTATTTGTATAGTCATCTTTTATATAATCAATTATGTGAGAATCAATTTATACTTGGATACTTCAATTAAAATGTGGTTTTAAGATAATTTGTTTTGTTTGTATAAAATGAAAAGATTGTTTTTGCATGGTATATATTACTATAAAGGGTATGAAATAATTTGTTTATATTTTATAATATTTGATACTTAGGGTTAATTGGTAAAAACCATGATTCTAAAATAATTAGTTTCTGCTTACAATCAAAAGCTTCAAACTGTAGCTTATGATTAAAAGTTGTTTTTGAAATAAAAATTACCAGCTTTTTATTATAATCCATTTATAACCTATTGCCAAACAAGATTGATTTTTTAAGAACAGCCCTTTTGCCAAAAAAGATGTTTTAGGAGGGTTCCCAAACATGCTAAAAGTAGCACTCTGGTTATATTACCACATGATCTCCGATTTTCCAGCTAAGGTATGCAATGGTTTCAGAAGCTATAATAGAAAACATCAAAAGCTGCAAGAATTAGTGAAAATTTGGTGACCTCATTGAACTGTGAAAGGGAGAGGGCGAGCCTCAACTTAAGATTGCTGCCTTGTGACCTGGAGGTTACAGATTTAAATCTTGGAAATAACATCTTCACAAAGTAGGGGCAAGGCTTCGTACATGTACCCTCCCTAGACCCCATCTAGTGGGAGCCTTGTGCACTAGGCCGTGCTTTTTTTTATTGAACTATGAAAGGTCATAACAAACTAAAACTTCTTAATGATGGATAGGACTAACCTTCTTTGTTTTCTGTAGATGACTTTACACCGTCAGATTTCGAAGAAAGCTGGTCAACATCATTGATCAATTCCCTTTGATCGCTTTGCACATCTGATAAAGAGATCCGCCTAAAAAATCCAGCTCAAGGCCACTCAGAAGCTAGAAAAAATACAATTATCCCATAAATATGTATGCAGGGCAGGCAACACTTTTTCTCTTCTTTTCACATACCGTTAAATTTAGAGCAATGATTATGATAGTATAGTCCAAGGTTCACGGTGAACCTTACATACACGTGGCAACATATCAGTCATTCAAAGCATAATTTAAAATTGGAAATATATAAATATTATAAAAGCACCCATTGAGATTGTGCCACACATAGAATTCACTATAAACTCAAGTCTATATTAGCATTTTCCTTAAATTTAATCAACCCAAAAATTAATTTCACATGTAAATCATCTTATCAATGGTATCAAATCTGTTATGGTCCCCATCTCCCAAAAGCAATAAATATATACAGAGAATTGAACTTTGGACCGTCATAACAGCCAGATTGTTTCTTATCAAAATAAGTAAATAAATATAACAGCAAGATTCTAGTCACATATTCACAACATGTGACATAATAATCACCAAATGCAGCTAAACTTTAAGCTGTATCATTAACTAGATTATGAAAAACAGCAAGCAATTTTAGACACACTCAATTTTACAGGCTCTCTTATTTCCTCTTTTTTCTTTCCTATTTTCCTTGCATTTAGGATTAATATATTATACTGCTCAAAACCAACATGTACAACTGCAATATGTAGATCAAACGATACCATTGTGTAAACCATATCTAAAGACAACCATTTAAATCTGAGTCCTTGTTAATGGTGTCGTCTATAACTTTTCTTGGTTTTTCTCCACCTCTAACTATTGTGATATCCTTCATCTGATCTACTCTTTGTAATAGAGTTTTTACAGGTTTTCTCCCCATATGACCAAACTACACAAGGTGATATTCTGTGATCTTTTCCAAGATAAGTGGAACCCTAACTTTCTTTCTGATGCATTCATTCCTAATCTTTCTCAAAACCAATATGTATGACAACAATGAAATTAAGGCTTAATAAATTTTTTGTCCCTATATTATTTCTCTATATTCATTTTTGTCCATCAATTTTCAATGTGCAATTATAGTCCCTCAATTTATGAATTACATCAGATGTCCTCATAGTGATCATCCATGCAGCTGGCCACAACTAGTGGAATAAAAGTCAGCTGTTGATAGAAATCTATCATGTCATCATGAATTTCAAACTAAACCAGAAAATACATTTTGGGACAAAGGAAAAACAAAAAAAAAAACCTTTTTAGTTATATACAGAGAAAGGTTTTCGAAGGGAGAAAGGAGGAAATTACATGAAAGCAAACAGCATAAACTTAATAAAAACAACATAGCACACCAAAAGTCCTTAGTAAAGAATCAACACCCTTATTTCATATAAATTCGGGAATAGCATAGAATTGATTCCCTATCATTTGCTAACAAATAACAATTACCTTATCCTTTTTGAACATGTTCCATTTGTCCCCACATTATTGCCACATAGCCTTGAAGATTCAGTATCAGCAATCAAGTTACAGTTTTCATCATCAACTAATGTAGTAGAAACATCTGAATGCATGTCCATCACAGTTCCTTTTCTCTTACAGGATATCAAATTTTCACCATTATCATTCCCAACACAGTTCTTAATCAAGTTTTCATTTAATATGGAACTCCTTGACAATAGCATCTGTGATTTCTCATCTCTGCAGCGATCAGACTGATCACATTCAAGTGCCCCACCAGTCTCATTATCTGTGGCATTTGATGGTGCCAATGAACCTAGAGCTGCATTGTTTTCTGATAGTTCTTTCACAGGCCCATTCAACGCAGACTCAGCTCTCATCAAATTCCTTGACTCTAACATCTGTAATGTCTCCTCTCCGCGGCAATCAGGCTGATTCCTTTCAGGTGACTCACTAGCCTTATTATTTGTATCAATAGATGGCACTGACAAACCTAGAGTTGCATTGTTTTTTGATAGTTCTTTCACATGCCCATTCAACCTAGACTTAGTTCTCATCGAATTGCTCGACTCTAACATCTGTGATGTCTCCTCTCCACAGCAATCAGACTGATTCCTTTCAGTTGCCTCACTACCCTCATTATTTGTGTCATTAGTCCTATTGTCCTCTGATAATTCTTTCACAGACTCACTCAACCTCTCAGCTGTCACCTCTTTGGCTTTGGCATCTTCAGATGGCAGTATACTATCCTTTGGTGTCTCACCTCCACCACTGTTACCACATTCCTCAGTTGACTTATCCATCTTATTTGACACCTTGTGGCAATCTGATATCAAGATTTTAAAAATAATTCAATATTAATATTAACAATAACAATATATGATAACTAGCACACCCCGCTCAGCATCATTCTTAATCATCTGCATTTTGATAACCAAAACAATGAAATAAAATAGAAAGACCTTAGCGGCGAACACAACACAAGACCAACCATTATAAAGGTATCACTGTAACTGATGATAATGATGGTTTATTACAATCAAACTAATATACAGAGCCTGATACAACAACAGAACTCTGACTCACTCTGCCAGCTTGCATAAAAGTGAAACTGATCAGCAATTAACTCTGACTCAGCTTGCCAGCTTACAATCTTGTTTTACAAAATAACATTTCTTTTTCAATAATTTAGAAAGAGAAGCAACAAAACCCCCAGGATAAGTGAAGAGCACCTTTAGAAAGAAAAGCAACAAAACCCCAAAGCTCCCAAAGCTAAGCAAAGGGCACCTAATTCAGAGAAAGAAAAGTAAACACCTAGTTTTCATCTTCCACAGATGAAAGCATCATCACTATTGAATTCTTGCATCAGAGAAGGAGAGAAGGAGGGAAAGAACCTCCAGAGAATGGAGCCTTTGGGAGCAAGAAGAGTCAGAGAAAATTGGGAAGATGTGGGAACTCTGAATGAAATGATCAGTTACTCACAATGCACAACCGTACAACAAGTATTTATATTACTGCAATCTAATGAGTTTCTATCCACTATGATAGTATGATCCGGAACTGCTTGTAACGAACAATAACTGGTAACCAACATAATTAGCTTGCATTAACTAACGTTCTAATTTCCACTAACCAACTCCCATATCCTCAAAGAATCACAACTTCTATCTACTATCATCAATTTAAAAAATTTTAATCTATGTTAAAAGATAAACCAAGCTTATCCACATCATCACCAGAGTTGAAGAATTCAAGTTAAACTTTACTTCTAGAAGATTCTTGGATAAAGTAGAATTCAAGTTAAACTTGTATTCATCCAGTCGTCATATTTGACTAATCAGTAGAAGAGTTTCAATTGAACATTACTACCACTTTGCTTATAGATTAAGTTAGATTTTATTGTTATTATATTGTGTAGCTTTGCCTATATATAGGCCACTCCATGCACCATTTTATATATGAAGTTGTGATATGAATTGAAGTGAGTTTGAGAAGTATTCATTCCTCTTCCTTACTCCTTGATACACCATTATGTTTAGAAAGTGAGACAAAGATATTAGTGTTGTGTGTGAGAGAGATCCTGGGGTGAGTAGTAAGTATTTGATATCAATCTACAAACCATTCCTTCCCGTTTAGAAACCAAACTCACAGACATACCCTTTATACTAAAAAGCAACAACCATTTTTGTCAACATTATTAATTCAGTACTCCAATCATACAAAGCACCATCAAGTTTGTACTAAATTAGGGATCAACCACACTCATTTCTCTGGTTCAGAGCAAAACTTCACAGACACTAAAGTTGAGAATTAAACTTGAATTAAGCACACTAAGCAACCTGATGTATTGCATTATTATTATTATTACCTCCTGGATTAGTAAAATCAGCACGATAAACACGAGCATTCAATCTCTTCTTATTAACCTTCGAAGAACGTCCAACATCGCGTTCCTCTTCATGTTCTTCCTCTTCCTCACTAGCCTCCTTCACACACTTCCGTTTCTTCGAATTGGAACATTTCGAAGGAGTCGAGGCGCTAGTAGAAGAAGAAGCAGGGGAAGAGAGGCTCTTGTTCATCCTCTCAGATCTCCTCAAAGGAGTCGCCGCCACCGCCAAGGCCGATGTTGTCGTCTTCTCATTCTTCTTGTTCGTCTTCACGGCAGAAGAATTCACCTTCACCGCTGCGATAGACGGCGGCGTTTTCTTCTCGAGTCGCTCGGACTTGCGGCTCCCGGCGGCGATCGGAGTGGTCGCAACGGGCTTCTTCGACAATGTGTCACGTGCGGACCTCGTGGTTGAAACCATCTCTTCAGATCAACATTGAGCAAAACGAAACGAGACACTCTCTCTATAACCCTAAACCTAAGTTTGGGCAATAAACAAGGGAAAACGTGATTTTCTGGGAAAACGTGGAAGTTGAGTTTCAAAAGGTATAGTAAGAGGAGTAACAGAGTTGATTTTCTGGGAAACGCTGCTTCTTTTTTTTCGGTGTTTCTTTGGGGTTCGAGAGAGGAAGCAGGTGTTAAGGGGTGTTTGGTTTGGTGGTGCCAAAATGGAAGGGATTTTACTATCCGATCACGCTATAAATATGCTAGGAATGGTACACATCTATACACTATACATTTATATCAACTTAAAAATTATAAATTATATATAAAAAATTATAAAAACTTTTTTTATATTAATTTATAATATTTTACATCCTAATTTATAATTTTTAACTTAATATAAATGTAAGATATAAGTGTGACGGTGGTTATTTATTATTTGTTTGAATATGCTTCAGAGTTAAAGACAGCACACGAGATTGGTGAAATTCTTGTTCTATCCTTCGGGAGGACCGATTCCCGCCAATAATATTTCGACACGCGGAACTGTCGCGACGTTACTTTTGCTTTTTTACGATTAAAGCTACGTTACTTTTTTTCAATCCAAAGACATTCTGCTATTGGGCAAATTGTGGAATTCATCCCAGTGTACGGACATTGACCTTGACGGATGGAGCGAAAACGGTGTAAAGATTTTATAAGTTCAAAATAAATTGATATAAACATTTCATAAACTAAATTAAAGGTGAATAAACTTAAAGAAAAGTCAATATAATATTTATTATATTTTATTCAAATAATTTATTTAACCAGCGTCCTAGTTAAAGAACGAAAAAATAAAAGTTATATATTGAGAAGATGAATTTTTATATTTTCAATATATAAGACTCATTAAAATCTTAGAAATTTGTCATTTTTAGTTTTGTTAATGAGCATTTTAAGGCACTGAGCCAGTTTATCCTAACACACAAAAGAAAGTGAAACCAAGTTCCTTTCATTTTGAAAATATTTTATTTGGGCCTCATAACTTTTCTGATTTAGTAAATGCCTTTTTTGGTTTTTTTTTTAGTCAAAAGGATTTTATTGATTAATAAAAAATGACCTAAGTTTAAGTACAAAACATCCGAAAAAAACCTATAAACAATACAGTACATTTTAATGACACCAAAAGCTTTAAGCCTATAAAATTAATTGATGATGACTACATAGCTATTAGAGAATGCTCCTAACATGGATAACACACTACATGTACTTATATAAAGCAAAAGTGAGCGTATTAGATCTCATTAGTAACAGATCTAAAATGGTAGGGCCTTATGCCCCCACTACAATTTGATAACTATTTTATGAGTATATAGATATTTATACATTTTGCTCCCAGTATTTATTATATGTTTGACCCTATATTAAAATAAAAATTATGTGAAACAATTTGTTATTCTTATGTATTATCTTTTCTTCCACCACCTAAATTTTCTAGACTCATCACTAGATCTCATATCTATCTAAAATAGCATAAAACATTTTACTTTGGCTATGTGGAAATAGACATATCAGTTGAAACTTGAGGAGTCCTTAAGTTATTTCAATCTGTGCTACATTTCTTTCTATCAAAATGCAATTTAAAGAGAATGATTTCATAGGTAAGCTACTTAGTAGGAACTCTTTGAGTTCATCTTGTGATTAGTCTTTATTTATCATTTCTTCATAAACAATTACTACTTCAAGCTTGCTATTCCACATAAGCCAAACTCTACAAGGGTGATAAACATGTAGATAAAAAGAAAAAAAATTAGAAGTCTCAATATACTATCATTATAGCTTGTTTATTTTACCTTTCATGATACAGTATTCCAAACCGTCAAGAGTGTGAGCAATTACGAGAAAACTAAGATATGAGTTTTACTTTACTACCATTGTTGCGTTAACAAAAGAAACTCCTCTGAAAAAAATAAAAATAAATCGAAAAAAAGGAGGGAGGGGATCATGAACCATCACCTTTATGGTGGGGTTCCCCAAGGAAAGGTGCGGCTAGTGTGGAGAGAAGATAAAAGGTAAAAGGGGACAGTTAGGGCTTTGGATGGTAGGGACTTCTTTACCAACGATTGCATGTGTAAGGATTGATTTAAAAACTTTTTCACATCGTAACTAAATTCAAAATCATTATTAAAAAGTATACTAAATTCAATATTGATGAAAAGTATAAAGACCAAAATTATATTTTAAGGAGAAAAACATATTCAACAACCTCGTAGAAGGTGTCAATTAGGCCCACACTAGCAAGGCTAGCCCACCTCGCACTAAGCCCTCGCCCTCATAAGCATGGCCAAAAAAACTTATAGAGTCAAAAGCCCATACTTGAAAAAAGCCCTTAAGCCTAGTAGGCTAGGGCAATCTATGACCCAACTCCTAGTTAAAAAGTAATTATATTTTGCAAATTTTTTAATGGGCTAGCCCTAGCCTGGTCCACATATGGGTAGTCTTTACCATCCTATTTGGGCTAGGAATAACCCATAGGTGGGTTAGGGTAGCCCATATGTAGGTCAACTAAGCCTAACCCTTTAAAATTAGAGAAAATTTATAATTTTTATAAGTGGGTTGGCTTATATACTAGCTCTAACACACTTGGCCTTGTAGGCCCTTTTTTTAAGTGTGGATTTTCTTGCCCTAACTCACTTAGGTAAAGGCTTAATAGGGGTGGTTTAGCCTATTTACACCTAAATTTAGCATAATATCTACTTAATGATGTGAAAGACAGGTAATAGCAACATCCACAATGCAAAACTTGACAATCATTTACCAAATTTCTTTTTTAGCAAATGGCACAAATCTATTGGACCAAGTGTCGTGTGGAGATTTGATTAAGCTTCTCTTGTAAGTTTTTTCAAAATTCAAATATTTTGAATAAAGGAGCTTCTTTGATAAGCTTTGTAGTATCTCATTCATATAACAGTTTATAAGAATCATTAGAGTTGCAATAATTAGTTTTATCTAATCTATATTCATACTTATCTATACTTATAATAAAGTGGTGTCCTATTTATGAATCATCATCTATAATCTATGTATAATATTAATTATAATATTTAAGACTCATTTCATAAAAAGTTTTCCACATGTCCCTTCCAAAATCATTTAGAGTCTGCATTTTCATTACCTCAATTATGATATATCATTAAAATATTATAGACATAATTGAATATCATTCTGATTACATATTGATATAATTTGCTCTTATTTGATTCAATGCTAACTTATATCATTAAATTGTGCAATATGCCATTTTTCTAGAATTTATAATTTTAAAAAAATATTATTTATGAGTCTTCAATAGGTACATTACATATAATCAATTTTCAATTATGATAGACATTTACGTCAAGTAAAAAAAATGCATGCACATTCTTTTGTTAAAAATTCTTTAAAATTTAAATATAAAATTTGAAAAAAAAAACTTATTTTGAATTTTGTAAAAGAGAATTAAGTTTTTTCATGTGTCACTTCCAGAATCATTTAGGATCCGCATTTTCATAACCTTGTTTATTAATAATTTTTTAAAAAATATTTGTATAATTTAATTATGATATCTCATCAAAATATTGTAGACATAATTGAATTTGATTCTGATTACATATTGATTGTAATTTGCTCTTATTTGATTAAATGTTAATTTATATCATTAAATTGTGGAACATGTCATTTTTCTATAATTTATAATTTAAAAATATTTTTTATGATTCTTAAATAGTTACATTTCAAATAATCAATTATCAATTAATTATAGCCATAAATTTAATTAAAACAATAAATCGATTGTCAATTACCAATTATCAATTATAATAGACATTTACGTCATGTAAAAAGATGCATGCACATTATTTTGTTAAAAAGTCTTTAAAATTCAAATCTTAAAATTGGAAGAAAAAAATTATGTTGAATATTGAAAAAGAGAATTTTATATCAACATTATATGCGTCAATGATTATATTATCAACGTTGTAATAATTTCAGTAACGGTCAACAAATTATTATTTCTTATCACACCTTGCATGGTGCAGGTCAAATTACTAATACTGTTTATAAATAATATTTATTATTATTATTATTATCACCATCTTCTACTTATTAATGTACATCCCATATCATGATTCTTTTTTTGTTTAGTTCCTTTTACAATATATATATATATATATATATATACACACACACAATGATCATATAAGATGTTATAAAACAAATGAGAAAATAAGCTATAACTATAAAAGCTAATAATCCTAGAAGATATTATATCAAAATAAGCCATTACGTACAAAAAGAAAATATAAAAAAGTAGTTAAGAAAGAAAATGTATGTTGGAAATGTGGAAAATCAGGACACTATGTAAGAAATTGTAGAGTGCAACAAAAGATAAATGAACTAATCAATGAAGAATTAAACAAACTTTATTAGCAATATTAATTAATTCTGAGCCATAACCAAAATCAAGGAAAAATAAATTAATAGTGAAGAAGAAGAAACCATAGATAATGAAATCTATCAATTAGATAAAAACTCATAAGAATAATCAGAATTAGAAGAAGAGGAAAATTACGTTTAGGCCAATTTATGTAATTATGAAAATTATATAGGAAAAACATTAAATGTCTTAACCATAAACCAAACATCAACATTAATATTAATAATAGACCAATTAGAAGATTGGCCACTAAGAAATGAATTATTACAACAATTAAATGAATTAATTATAAAGGAAGAGATCATTTGAAGAAGTAAACCCAGGAGAAATAAAAGTAATTTATAATAGGTTTATAATTCCTAAAGAATCAATTAGGTAAAAGATTTACAAAATGAAATTAAAATACTAAAGCAAGACATTTTGGAATCAAAGCAACAAAATATTGCAATAGAATTTAGATTATTTAAACTAGAAAGAGAATAAATTATAAAAGTACAAAATAAAAAATCAATAACTATAAAAGAACCTGAAGAAGCTGAAAGTTCTATACCTTTTATTAATATATTAAACTTAATGACCACTCATAAATGGTGGACAAAAATCACTCTTATTGTAAAAGAAGAAATATTTGAGTTAACACCCTTAGTTGATTTAGGCACAGATATTAATGCTATACAAGAAGGAGTAATACCAACTAAATATTATGAAAAGATAATTGAAAGAGTTTCATAAGCAAGTGGAGGATTAAAAATAAATTATAAGCTTTCAAATGCAAAAATTTGCAAGAATAAGATATGCTTTACAACCTCATTTGTATTAGTAAAAAATATCATAACACCATAATATTAGAAACCCCCTTTTATAGTTCTTTTGTATCCTTTTTGGACAATAGAAAAAGGAGTAGAAACGTATGTAGTATCAAAAACTCCAATCCTCCTTAAATTTTAGAACTACCAAGAAAGAAGGAGCTAAATTTATTACAAGAAGCCTCAATATCAGGAGAAAAAATAAAAGAAACATTAATAAATCAAAAACAAAAATAAATTAATTTATTAAATAGGAAAATCAATTATAAAAGAATAGAAGAACAAATACAAACAACTAAAATATAAAAAATAATAAAAGAATTTGAGAATAAAATAGAAAAAGAAATTTGTAATAATAATCGAATGCCATTTCATCATGGAAAAATACATGAGATATCTTTACCATATGAAGAGAAATTTAAAGAAAAAGAGAGATATATATATATATATATATATATATACGAGAAAACAAGCTACAAGCTAATAATAATAATATTAACAAATAAATTTATAAATATAGATAATTAATATATAAATAAATAATTATATTAAATAAATAAATAATAATTAGTTCTTAAAAGCAAATAATTTAAGATAAATAATATTAATAATTAAATAATATTTTTTAAAATTCAATTATATGTAATAAAACTAACAATTTTAAAAGTGAAATGTTATATATCAATATTTTAATTATTATATTTTTAAAATTTATATGTGAATTATTGTTAAAAAATATTTTATATGCTTTATTTTTAATTTCACATATTATAATGAAGAGTACAAATAAAAGCTATTAAAATATATAAAATAAACAAAATGTTATATTCTATAATGTTTGTAAAATGCAATTATATATAACAAAACTAAAAAATTTAAAAGTAAAATTTTATAAATCAATATTTGAATTATTATATTTTTTAAATTTATATGTAAATTGTTGTAAAAAAATATTACTTTATATGCTTTATTTTTAATTTCACATATTATAATAAAAAAATAAAGAAAAAGCTATTAAAATGTATAAAAGAAATGAAATGTTATATTCAATAAAATGAGTTTTCACAATTTTTCACATATTATTTTTTAATACATCCATTTATTAAAAAATTAATATTTATTTAATTTATTTATTAGTGCAACTATGTGCGTCAAATACTAGTTTTTTAAAAAAATTGGGTTTTGCTTTCCTATGTTCAATTATATCATATATCTTATTCTAAAAGAAAATTCATAACATAGTGAAATTGATGAGGTTTAATCATTTGGTGACTTTGATTTTCCTTCAAAAATTTTAGCCACCCATGATAGTCAATCAAATTTTTTTATTATTTTTTTTATTTTATTTTACTTTATCCTCTCTTGTTAAAATATGCACATGACTGCCATCCTTTTTGACCAATCCGAATCCATATTTCTCTTCGTAGTTTTGCCACCCATGACGATCAATCAATGTTAGAGCTGTAATTCCAAATTTTAAAATGATGATAAAAGTTCTAAAAGTAGATTTTGATTTTACTATACTTTGGAAATTAAAAGATGTGAAAGCTACTTAAATTAATTTTTCATTTACTAAAATATTTATTTACAACATTGTAATAATACAATTTTTTAATAGGTCATTGGAATGGTACAATTCTAGCATTGAAATAATACAATTTGTATTACTCTAATGCTAGAAATAAATGTCTAAACAATAAAAGCCTTTCTAATATATGATTTAAAAATACAAAAAAACATAACATTTGGGGTTATGTTCTTTTACACGATATTTGAAACTTTAATTCTATTGATTAATTGAATTGAATTTAATGTTTAGAAGGAACTTAGTGAATTAATTGAATTCCCATAGAAATTTAAATCCAACAAAATTAAAGAATTGAAATTAGATCTTGATAGGTGTGATTTGGTATGAGAATTGAATTTTAATGAATAAAAATATTAAAATAATTTTACTTAAATATAATATTTTATTTCTCATTTATAAATAAAAAATAAAATAATTAAATTAATTTATTTTTATACCTATTTCAAATGAAGGAATTCCATTTCCAAATACCTACACAAACGCATAGAAAAAGAGAGAGGGAAGAGAAGAATGCGAGAGAGGAAGAGAAGGAGAAAAAGTGAGATCAACGACGACCATGGAAGGTGACCATTGGCGAACGCGGGATTGTGGCTAAAGAGATAAATGTAGAGGTGGATGACAGGGGCAACAAAGGAGAAATGGCGGGGGAATTCACCACGGACTTAGATCGCGATTCCGAGGCACCTCGATTGATAGTGGCCTCATGGTGCGGACATGGTGGAGCTTGGCAGCACGGATTTCAAAACGTAATGCCGATGAAGGAAGGTGAGCGTTCCAACGACAGATCCGGCAACTTCACGGTGAGGGAGATGTGATTGTGACAGACATAAAGGATGCAATAAAAAAAAACGAATTTTTGTGAAGGTGAGTCTTTTTTGCTCTTTTTTTTTTTCTGAGGCTTTGAAGCGTTATGTTTGATGTTTGTGAGATGTACTGTTTTGACATGGAATTGTGGTTTGATATTGCTTTATCTTCTTGGCTTGGCTTGATTTGGATTTAACATTATCTATTAATGATTATGCATTTCAGATTTGTGATATTACAAATTTATGTGATTTTTTGTTTTTTGTTTTTTTGCTTTTGTGTGTTCAAATGTGTTTTTATTTGTTCGTGATCGGTGACCCTCCGTGATAGATTTCTGTGATCTTTATTTTATTTTATTTTATTTGTTGAGCTGATATTTATTAAAATAATAGTACTTAAAAAAAATAGGTTTCCATGTGGAAAGTGCCTTTGTTGGTTTGCAATCTGATTGTGCAATTATTACGTGTTAGTTAATATGGACTGAATAATGAATATGCATGTGTGAATTTTTTTTGAAAGCTAAATTTGCCATATGTGATTTATATCATCATATGGTGGGTTTTCTATTGCTGTAACACTATTATTTATTATTTGCAAAGTAGAATAGTCATTTTTTGAATTTGGTTCAGATTTTTATCAGAGTACCATTTGAGTTGTCAAATAGCCTTTAAGCATATGGCTGTACTAAGTTTAGGTTCTAAACTATTTTTCATAAACTTCTTTTCAATGAGTATTGTCAAAATAAGATATTTCTAGTGGTATGTTAGTCTATGTCTGCATAAAATTTTAGTGGAGTACTCTCATAATTTCGCATTTATGTTATATTTGGTTGTTTGTTACTAAACTTTTGCACTGATAAATTTTATAGTTTTTAACTTTAAATTTTTCTGCTGCATTAATAATATCATTGTTTTGTCATAGTAGTTCATAATCTTTTATCTTATCTTTGGCCAAATGATGAGTGGATTGAGTATTTGGTCTGACAAGTGTGGAGGTTATACTATTTCAATTGTATTCTTATGTAGATAGATGTGTGTGCTCATATATCCAGTTGCATTACATAAAAAAAATGATACGAAATATTGGAGTAAATTTTGTATAGCTTGCAAAATTGGAGAGATTTATGTATATTTTGTGATTTTCTTATTATTTGATTGTGTTTGGAATACTCATTAATTATATACCAAATTTTACTAGACAATGGCATTGGATAAAGGAATTTGTAATTTCCTTTCTCTTGATCTTCTTGATGAAATTGTTCTCTTTTTTGGTTATCAAATAATGATTGTATTTTTTTATATTGTGATCTATTTCCTTTATGTTTGTAGGTTGGTTGCAATGAGGAAAATTAATTTCAAATTAATGTTAGCTTGAATATTCTAAAAATATTTTTATTGTATCACATTCTCTATGTTTTAATTTTTTATCATCAAAACCATCATCTTCAAGTGTATAATTTGTCCTTTTAATTTGTTTTAAATGTTGCTTTTATACCCTATATACCAATGTGAGTTCTGCTATACGTGATTCATGCTATGAGTCGATGTCCCCAGGCAACCCATTATCAATAGGCTTTAGTGATGGATCTATTTTGCGTACAGTCTTTTGATTGCATGATCTATTGCTTTTGAAATTTATCTTATGTTCATTCTTATATAGGAGTCATAATGGATTAAATGATTGTACTATGTGTATTCCCTCCTCGAGAAAGGAAGATTATACAACTAGAGGAATCACATGGAAGAATAGTTGTGGCAGAATGGAATAAGGTAGTTTCTGATATGCCAAAAGTTTAGTAGCACATGGAAGTTAATTGACGAAGGTGGTTTCGACTTCAAATTATTCTTAGAGTTGTTGGTTTCGAAATTGTAGCTGAAATTATAGGGCTTGAGGAAGTTGATTGTGGTCTAGCATGAGGATTTTGAATTGATTTGTAAAGTTTTTTTTTATTGATTTTCACATGACATGTATTGTTTTGCTCTCTCCTTCCCATTTGGTTGGCTGAGATTCCTAAATAAATTGATATAAAAAAATATTAGTTATGATTCTGTACCATGAAGGACAATTCTTGTCTTTGTCAATAGATAAGAACTACCACTTGAGTATTATCAGTTTTATCATAGCTTTCCAACTGCTTTCTTTTGTTGAGCAAAACAAAATAGAAATGGTTCTCAAACAAACATTGCACTTTCTATGAAGCAAAAGACGTGAACAATCCTTGAACAAATTTCACGATATAATCTTATCTATTTAAAATTAGCAAATTTCTATGACAAATTGGGAGTACATTATTTAATATTCTCACAACTGTTATTACCGTTAGTAGTTTTTAGTTAGAACCACAGTTAGTTGGTTATGGGGAGTCATGTATTGGGTTAACAGCAGTAGTATGTGAGGGAATGGAGTCATTGGTAATGTTTGGTAAGGCAATGCTAGGAAAAGGATCAACTAATGCAGAGGTAAAGTTGCTGTCAGAATGGAAGGGGAACTTAACTTCATGAAAAGTGACATCCTTGGGAATGAATATGTGCTTTTTCTGTGTGTCATAGAGTTTGTAGCCTTTGTAGCCGTCAGGGTAGCCAATGAAGATAGATTTAGATGCTCTAGGAGAGAATTTGGTCTGCAAATTGAATAAGTCTATCTATGGATTAAGGCAGGTTTCTAGACAGTGGTTCAACACCTTTGTTTCTGCTCTTCTCAGTTTCGATTTCAGTCAATCTAAACATGAGTGTTCACTCTTTATAAAAGGTTCTGATCCATCTTTCATTATACTTCTAGTATATGTTGATGATATCAAAGTTGCAGGCCCAAATAGCAACTTAATCAAACCAAAGCTCATCTTCAAAGCAAGTTCAAACTCAAAGATCTCGGGTCCCTGAAATATTTTCTAGGACTTGAGATTGCAAGAAACAAGCATGGTATTTTCTTATCTCAAAGAAAGTATGCTCTAAACGTTTTAGAAGATACTGGTTTCTTAGCCTCTAAACCAGCTCAAATTCCTATGGATCCTAATTGTAAACTTTCTGCCATAGAAGGGGAGTTACTTCCTGATAATAACCTTTATAGAAGACTCATTGGAAGGCTTTTGTCTCACCTTGACAAGACCAGATATTGCATACTCAGTGAACAAGCTCAGTTAGTTCATGTCTCAGTCGAGAGTTCCTCATTTGAATGTTGTTCATCATTTGCTTCATTACATAAAAGCTACATCCGGTCAAGGCCTCTTTTTCCCTTTAAAGTCTTCACTTCATCTCAGGGCTTATGCTGATGCAGATTGGGCTTCTTGTGCAGACACCAGCAATTCGGTTCCATGGTACTGTGTGTTCATTGGAGACTCATTAGTATCTTGGAATTAAAAAAAGCAAGCTACAGTGTCAGAATCTTCAATTGAATTCGAATATAGGTCTCTAGCAGCTGTGAATATTGAGCTTGCTTGGATACAAGGGGTGCTACACGATTTTAAGATTGAAACCAACTCAGCAACTGTTTATTGTAATAATCAATCAGCCATACACATTGCTTCGAACCTAACTTTTCATGAGCGCACCAAGCACATCAATTGGCAGATATATTGACTAGAGCTTTGCCTTCTTCTCAATTTCTACTGTTATTATCCAAGATGGGTATCAAGAACATTTATCTCCTATCTTGAGGGGAGTATTATGGTTAGTAGTTTTCAGTTAGAACCACAGTTAGTTGGTTAGAATTACGATTAAACTTAGTTACCTTTTTCATATATAAATACTTGTAATCATCGCATTGATAATTCGATGACAGTATTCTATTCATTTCCAACTTCAATAACTATTATAAACTTGAAGGATGGTCTCAATTCCAGTGAAAGAATATCATTGTATTAGAATTCAATAATGGTAATGCTCTTTCCATAACACAGGTTGAACGATCAAAGAGATATATTAATGAGAACTATCCAATAATAAAGAAAAATCTAAAATATAAATATTTCTTTGCATGAAATAATTTGAAGTGTATAAGAATGTCTCAATTTTCATAACTTATGAACTTTACTAAACTATACATCAAATTAGATAATTTCATTATAATTATTGTTATTATGCCTTATCATTATGGCAACTAAATTGTGAAAGGGAAAAAAATTCTAGGTCTCTATAATTTTGTTATATATACAAATTCTATTTCAAAAATATAAATTCTACTAATTAAACTAAATTATTATTATCTTTTATTGATATTCTTTTATTAAATATCAATAAAAATTCAAATAATTTTTTATTTTAAATTATATATCACTTATGTGCATCGCATGGGCCAAGTTGGTATAATAATTCAGCTTATACACATTTACTTCATTTATATTTTTATTTAATATTCCATGGGTTATGGAAGATGCTTAAATATAACTTATCATGTATGCCTAATAAAGAATTATCTTTCTAGTTTGTTTCTCAAATTGCATATCATAATACATGTTATGAAAAAAATTATATTAGAAGACTAATGCCATTATTAATTACCGTATATCAATATTTTGTTTGAATTGTTGAACTATTTCGATTTGATGTTACACAAATGTTTTATTTTCTGTCAAGTTAAAACTTACTTAATTTTTATATATTCGAGACAAATTAAACCATAATTTGATTATTTTACATCGTTGTGATCTATATATATAACATATAACTATTACTACAATCATATCATTCACTTTACATATAATCAAATTAATATTTCCGTGCATCGCACGGCTTACTACAGTAGTTCCACTATTAATTGACTGACTAACAATTTGCAACATGTCTGTATTGGCGGAAGAGCTTAAGTACCTGACAGATAGCATACATGACATCTTTTGGAGGTTATTCAATCTGATTGGCAAGAAACAAATAGAAAGGAATAAGACATCATGTAACAACTATTTAATATAAGAGATTAAATATATATACTATGTGCATCAATCTCTCTACCCTCAAGTAGCCCCTTGGTTTTGGCCGGCTTAACCAATTTTAGCATTGGACAAAATGCATGTTGACAAACTTAGTATTCATTTACATTTTTTAAAGCCAAGGGGTCATGATCTCCAATGTCAGCTTTCTTTGGAGGTTTGCTATAGAATGCTACTCCCACTTTCAAATTTTTAGCAATAATAGCTTATATGAATCATGCACAAGACACAGCAATAATCACTTTGATTTTGTAGCCTCCTCTTTCTTTTGTTCCCCTTCATTCTCCTCTTTTTAAGTTGCAACCTATAATAGTGATTACTGAAAATTCGCTTTATGGGAAGTCTTATAGTTATCCATAAATTTTTTATTCATCTTTGGTTTGTTGCCTGGATGTGCATGACTGTATGCTATGCTCAACTGGATTATGACCCTTCAAGTTGTCCTTCAAATGAAACTCTTCCAGGGTCAAGGTACACTTGCAATTCAACACAGCATTCATGCACAACATTCTTGGTGTACAGGGCTAATAAAAGTTTTCAGACCATTGCAGATGTCTCAGCACTATTCCACATGAACCCTGATGACTTGCTTCAACTAAACAACCTCACATCATCTTCTCAGGTACTCAAAGAAGGTAAAGAGGTTCTTCTTCCTATCAAGTGTACATGCTCAGGACAATTTTATCATGCCAGAACCAGCTATAAAGTCCCTTATAACACAACATTTTCCGAGGTTTCTTGTGTGGTATTTGAAGGGCTGTTGAAATCTCTCACACTTGCTGAGGAAAACCTTCCAAAAGGAAATAAGCCAGAAGCTGGTTTCGAACTTCAGGTGCCACTTAGATGTGCATGTCCTGCTGACAATTTCACTAGTAGTATGAAGGTGAAGTACCTTGTCACATACCCTCTAATAGAAGCAGATGAACCAGATAAATTGACCAAGAAATTTGGCATCTCAGAGGAAGATTTCTATGCAGTTAACCACATAGGTCCCTGGTCAACACTTTTCCCAGGTACAACTGTTTTGATTCCAATAAGGGATGATCCAATCAGAATATTTGATGTTCCAGATTCTCCTTCTCCACCTCCTGGTTTCCTCCCCACAATTCCAGTGGTTGAGACACAAGAAACCACACAAGCCTCAAATTTGTATATTGCAGGACTTATCATAGGATTTGGTTTATTCATAACATTGCTTGCAAGTGGACTATATGTAAAGAGCTCGAAGAAGTGCAAGTGTGATGTTGTTCCCACCTTCAATCATACAAACTCCCCAACCTTGTTCTCACCAATGAGAAGCTCTCCTATATCTACCAAAACTGGTAGAAGCTCCACAGCTTCATGTCTAACCCCGGATCTTCTTGCTGAAATTAAGTACTGCTTGGTTAACTACAGCATAGAAGGGATTGAGAAGGCCACCAAAAATTTCAGTGAAGAAAACAAGATTGGTGATTTGGTCTTTAAGGGCTTGGTCAATAATCTTGAGGAGGTTATGATTAAGAGGATGAGGTTTGAAGACACACGCCGGGAAATTGATTTGCATTCAAAAATCAACCACTTTAACATTGTGGAATTGCTTGGAGTTTGTTATGGTGAGAGCAATGTTTCATGGTCTTATCTAGTTTTTGAGTTGCCTAAGAATGGTTGCTTGAGGGAATGTTTATCTGATCCATACAATGCTCTAAACTGGTTCAGAAGGACACAAATAGCTTTTGATGTTGCAACATGTCTTTACTATTTGCATTGCTGTGCTTTTCCTTCCTATGCTCACATGAATGTCAGTAGTAGAAATATATTCATAACATCAAAGTGGAGGGGAAAGCTAGCGGATGTTGGTAAGGCATTGGCTACAACCAATTCCATACCCCACAAAAGAAATGATAGTGCTGAAAGTCCTAAAGGATGGGTGGCACCAGAGTACCTAAGGCACAGCACAGTTTCTGAGAAGGTGGATATTTTTGCATTTGGGGTTGTGTTGCTTGAGTTGATCTCAGGAAGAGATAACTTTGATGGAAAATCATTGAAGGATTCCCTTGGATTTTTGTTGGGGGAAGCCAGTGCAGGGGGTTGTTTTGAAGGGTTGAGGAGTTTCATGGATCCTAATCTGAATGATTATGATGTTCCTGAGGCTCTATGTTTGTCTTTTTTAGCAAAGGATTGTGTGGCAGATGATCCAATGCATAGACCAACAATGGAAGATATAATGAAAGTCCTTGCAAAAATGGTTTAGTTAAGAGCAGAACATGAGAATCCATTTCCAAATTAGCTATAATTAAGCTTGTAATTAACGATATCATTGTAAGAAATATTGTGTTGGCTCATGTGTAGTGCTCACACATCTTCCTACTGCTTATTTCCCCCAATTTCTTGTTCATATTTTCTTCATCGACACAGCTTTATATTTTCTTGTTCATATTTTTCTTCACCATAAACATGATGCCAAAAAAAGAGAGATTAAAGATTGTTTTGCCAGTTCACAATTGATCTTTAGTTTTGTCACCAATCTTTGTCCTTGTACACAAATGAGTGACCTGAACACTTATTAGTCATTGGAGGGTATTAGAGATGCAGATTACTAGCATACATCAGCATATCACTGCAAGACATTATCTTTGTTGAATTGTTTGTCACAAAGTTCTAACCTTAAGCTAATTAACTGGTTGCTATCTTCTTGATCATTTTTTTTTTTCATTGTTCCTTCTGTGGCCATATGTCGGTCTTGTCTTTATGATTGAATTCAAACCTGATCAGTTAATTATTCCTCTGACTTACTTTGTCTTCATAGAGACGGCATTAAGCTCCTGGAGGTGTTCCAAACGTCACATCTCACCTAATATGGTCACCAAATCGGTTAAATATTATATACTTGTATTGTTTCACATGGTTTTCAAATGAAATGATCAAATGTAATTTTAGGCTTTTGTACCAAAAACAAATGATTAATTATAGAAATCCATAGGTTTTGGTATTATTTACCAATATATACCATTTTTTGAATTATAGCAATACATTTGACTGGAAAACATGTTAAAACGTATAATACGTTGACTAGCAAACTTTATGTTTAGTAGTGCAACATATTAGTGTTGTGTGTGTTGACAAGTGTCAGTCATAAATCGGCAACTGCTAGCCATTTTATGCTATCTAAAATGTTCAACAACCAAACGTTTTATGTGAAACGCTCTGGCCAAACATATTAAATCCATCAGCCCATCTATAAAACCCTCCCAAATGAATACCAGGTGAGAAGCAAATTTGAGGAATTCTTTTTTTTTGGTTTGTTACGTGAGTGCCTGGAAAAAATGGCAGGGGTTTTTTATGGTTGTTCGTTATAACTATGAGATAATTCAAAACTCACAAAATAGAGTGCAGATTTGCCTCAAAATCCACCACTTGTTAGTGTTCATTCATCTATAACTCTTTCGAAGCTTCATATTAAAATTCTTCACAAGTTGCGTGCAAGAAACAAGCAAATAATTCAAATGGTGTTCAGCTATCTATGTTTGCACAAGGTGTAGTTAGGTATGGAAGTTGCAGCATTGAAGGTGATGATGATTTGGGGATGATGTTTGATTGTCAAAGTCAATTTCTTGACCTTCGTGTTATATAGATATTAGTAGCTTTGAAAGAGTTACAAATGAGCTTTGATGGAACCACTCCTATTCAAGCATTTGATGGATTGTCATTAGCTCAACCTTCCAGATAATTTCGATGCCAAGTCTAATGGTCAATGAAAACCTTGAAGAAGTAAATGAGGAAATATGATGAGTGGGCCAACATTGAGAGAACTGGTCCAGATTGGTAGAGAGGTTCCACTTGTAGGTGTAATTACAGGGTACAAGCCTTATCATGAGCTGGGTTCTAAAAGGCGTCAAATGACATTAAAATTTTATTTACAGTGTTATTTGTGAATTATTTTTTGTAACTTATGTGGTTAAGTTTTTAGTTTTGTCTAAGGCCCAAATTGTTTTATTATTTTTCGATGAAGTATTTGAATACTCACTTCCATTGTTAAATGAGAATTAATTTGTTGTATTTTTCAATTTTTTTTTGTTAAGTTATTATTTAGTATTGTTTAAATTCTTATTTATGAAGTAGTGCAATATTTTTTTGCTACTAATGAAATAATTTAAATTCTTTTCATGCATTAATGTTAGTTTATTATTCAGTATAATTGATTGATTATTTACATTGAATATTATGATATTTTGATTTTATTTGAAACTCTTCAGTGCCGCATGATGATGATGATAAGATGATGTCTCCTACCTAGAGCCTTTGACACAATCTCTGTGTGAACCGAAAATCAATGGATAGGCCGTTATTCAAGTTTGAATATGGAAGCAACACATGTGACAATAAATGGTGGGTTCAGAGGCATTGTCAATAATGGGGATATTGTGCAATTATTTGGAGAGCACCCTTTGCAGAAAGGAACAGTTCCCAAATTTGGTAGGATCCCATCTACTTTAAAGCCTAGCTGCGGATACGTCCTATATAGTGATGATACACTATCCCCCAAATAAGTGGAAAGTGTGCATTTTAGGGCACCATCGCTCCACAAAGGTTGATAGGAATGTGTTATCATACTCATAAAAGGAATATTCATGTTGAAACCCAACCTATATCAGGTATGGCTCATACACATGCGTGAACACGCGTAAAATCTATTGACCACGCAGTACTTGACTATGCTGACAAAAGAAACAAATAATTTTTAATTTATTTTATCATAAACTATAGTATAAACTAAACCAAATTTCTAAATTCCTATAAACCTTAGTTTTTAGAAAATAAGTTATTATAAAATCTCTAACCTCAATCCTAACCTTAAACTACACCAAACTAAATTTACAAACTATTATTAAACTTTTATAATATAAATAAATTTAATTGAACTAAACTAAAGCTACATTACTAAATTCTTATCAAGCTTAATTATTCAAAAGCAAAATATATTAAAATCTCAAAAGTAACAAAATTAGTTAAAGATGTTGAACCTAGACTAAACTAAACTTAGAACTAAAAATAAACATGAATCAATATAAATAAATAAACAAACCAAACATTACTAAGTTCTTAGCAATCACAACATTTAATAAAATTTGTATATTAAAATCTACAAGCTAAACAAAATTAATTGAAAAGTAGAGAATAGAAACTAAACTTGCACACTAAAATTCAACATGTATATTAACTAAATTAAATTTATAGGCTACTCTAATTAATCTGTACACTACACTAATTAAACTACATAAAGTCAAAAAATTCATGAAACTATTTTAGATAAATAGTTTCTATAACTACATAAATTAAAATAAATGCACTACACTATTTAAATAAGAAATTACACTACTTAAATATAATAAATGTACTACACTAATTAAAATAAATAAATTATAATATTTAACTAAGAAAATTATTTGTGCATCCAGATTCGTGGACATATGTCCACACTGATCCGAGGATATAGATTGTTTTTCTATGTCTTTTTGACTATTTTTCTCCCTCTACTTTCTAACTTTTTTACCTCTTCGAGTGAAAAACAAAATGAAAGAAATGGCGTGGTCCACCACGCATTCGTATCAGTTTTATAATAGGCCAAAGCCTAATTTGGCTGGCTACCCAATGTTTAAATAAAACGGCTGACTCTGCGTCGTTTTAGTAATACGGCTGACACATAGCTGTTTCATTTGGTTTGACACGCAACAGTCAGTTTGACCCATTTAATACGGTATAATTCAAAAAATATGTATATTGGTAAATAATATCAAAACTAATAGACTTCTATATTTAATCATTTTTTTTTGGTAATAAAACCTGTAATTTTATATACCATTTTGCTCCCACGAATTATCATCACTGATCAGCACAGTTTAATGCTTCACTCTACAAACTGACTTTGCCTGTGCTCATGCAGCTGTTGGGATTTAAGGCCTAATTTATAATAACAGTTCACGTTTTTCTCTTAAGAATAACAATACTTTATACATATCCAACCAACTCCCCAAGTATTTAGATTAAAGCATATGGACCCAATACTTCAAAAGATAAAAAAGGAAGCATATCCCAACTCACCAAGTATTCAGAATAAAGCACTTCGGCCTTTTAAAACTAACTGAGGCTTTTTCTTTTTTAAATTTTTTTTAATGAGAGAAAACTACCTAATTAAAAGTTAAACTATATACGTCAACACACTTGGCTAGACTAGAATCCACATTTTGCAATTGGGGACGAAACTGTGTCGAGAGTCATACTAAAATACTAATTAGATAGTATATATATGTGGTTTTAGGTTTAAACCTCCTGGATAAAGTAATTTCGAAGTAAAAAAATTGTTGGGTGAGTTTCCAAAAGTTACTCTTGCCTTTATCTTGTCACGTTCTAACATTTTTATTAGTAAAATTCTCAAAATGGACCTTTTGATAATATAGTGACATGGAAAACAAAATTAAAAATACAGCAACCATGCATGTCGCAATCAGATATTGTGAAACTGCACGTTGCAACCGTGTTCGATTGTAGTAGGTGATCTGAAGTATTGATTTATGTCGTTTGCTTCTTGTTGCCCTTCCCCAAGAAGATTCCCAAGTTCTGTTTAATTATTTCCCTGTTGCTCCTGTTAACTCAGGTTAGGTTGGAATATTTCATAATTAAGGAAATAACATGAGATGTAATAGAACTGAAATGCATGGATAGAATTGGGTTAATATTACATTGTTTGAAAATTTTATTCTATATTCGGTCAAAATCAAAAGAAAGAAAAAAAATGATTATATTGGATATGGAAGTAAGAATTTGATCAAATATCATACAAGTTCACCCATTTTTTATTTTATTTTTTCATATTATTATTATCATCATCACCGTGGATCTATCCACAAAACTTATTTATAAATTATAACTGTAATTCTGGCGAATTTTCTCATTATGGACCGTGGTTTAATTAAGCTATGATTTTCGCTGAACTAATAAAACTGTCATTAAATGTATAGAGTCGAAAAGCATATATAACTTTGTTCACCCATATATGATATGATATCCGATAACATGGTCGGATCGGTGTAATATGTTATTGTAACATGTACAAACTCAATTATATATCTGTCAAACTGAAAAGAACGTCTCTTATTGGGTGTAAATGTATGTATACCCCATATATAGTGGAGATATGGGTAAAATGTGTG